>JAKTVI010000032.1:0-156563 GCA_030557115.1 Insectozyma chauliodis | reverse complement strand
CAGGGTGCATCTCTTTACTCCGTCGAGCCGTTACTGTCCGTGTACTCTATAGCCCGTTATAATACGAGATATAGTAAAGACATCGGATATAATCCGTAACACAAAAAAAATTTTAAGAGGTTTTAAGTTTTGCGTGCTCAAAATTTTTTTTTGCACGACCCATAAAGGGATTTTTGGCCGATTATTGCTGGAGACATACTGGCTTAGCTCCAACAGCATAGGTAGCCTATGTATATAGAATTTCATAATAATAAAAGGAAATATACATCGAATTTTCGAAAAAAAATTTTTAAAAAATAGAAAAGAGAAGACAAATACAAATCAAAAGCATGGTTTTTTTAACTTCCATCAAGAATAAACAAACATCCTCAGCTGTAAGGGCAGCCTATGTATATTAGCTTGTATATATAAGTTTATGTAACTAATATATATCGGTGGTTAGAAAATTTTTTACTATTTTTTTTTTACCATTCGATATATATCAACTCTACAAAATCCATCTGTAAATGGAAATGTACATAAGCTACCTGATGCTATTAGCAGCCGAAGCAGTGTATCGGATATGTGTGGTAAAATAACTAAGACTTGCATGTTTGACAATTGACAATTTGAAAATGAACAAAATCAGAAGGTCATTAGCTCGCAAAGTGGTATATTCTAGTAGCTTTTTCAAGATATTTTCTCTAGAAACTTTTGAGAAAACCTACCTACGGCCCATGTGCTTCATAAGGTTCAAAATCTGTGGTTTTTAGATTTGTAGTTTAGGATTTTCTCCTGATTTTATTGGATTTTTGTGAATTATGTGATCGATTTAGGTAGTAATTTGTGCAATTTTATGACTCAATTCTCACGGTATAAATGTTTCGATAATAGTTAAATATAAACGAATAAGCTATTCCCTTATACAGACATGTTGTCCTAAAAATACTTGCCTCGTTTGCTTCCATTTCTTTCATCATTATACAACTTGTATTTTATTGAACGTTGATCAAAGGCATTCCGAAAAATCCTGGCAAAGTCAACTTTACCAATAAGAAGTCTTCATTTGATTTACCAGCATTAGATATTGTTAAGGAGTATGTCAGATGTAAAACGTTACTCACATCTCTGTATACCTGGCATCATGGCTTGGTACGCATACCTTACTTGATCTAAGTAAGAAAGTCGAAATCATTTTAAACAGGCAAATATCAGAATCTTCATATTTTTTACAACTTTTGCTTCACTTACCAGCTTTTAACTTCAATAACTTCTCGTCTCAGTAATAGTTCATACTTGATAAAATTTTTTAATGGCCTATATTGTTCAAAAATCATCAAATTGCAAAAGCTTATTTCAAGATTGTTATAACACCTATTGTTAGCAGCCTAATTTAAGACTTGCTCAGCCTGGTAGTCAGCGAGAATCTTTAATTGAAAAATCTTCCTCAAATATTATGTAGCTTCTTGAATGGTTCTTGTTTTTGATCTTTTGGTGAGTTTCATGACTAAGTTCTCTAATTTATATACCGAAGTCTTGTCGTTATTTTTTGGATCGTCAAGCATATTGATTTCCGCTTGGACTTTTTCGTTAATGGACGGCATTTTCGGATTTGATGTTGCAGTAGTCGATGTTAGTGATGACCAGTCGTAAAAATTAAAGTTGGGCTATTTGTTGTTCCACCATATAGTTCTAGTACACATATGCTTGACGATCCAAAAAATAACGACAAGACTTCGGTATATAAATTAGAGAACTTAGTCATGAAACTCACCAAATGAAAATCCCCAATCTATAAAAATACTTATGGCTGTTTTTCAGCTCTTATATACTATTTTCAGCATTCCAGCGACCTCATTGCGCGCATGTGACTCGCACGATTGTAGCTTCCAATTTAAGCATTGTGAATGTTATACGATCACAACAGATCTCATTGATCTCATTGATCATTTAAGCCGAGTTACACTTAGTCCAAATCCAGCAATTGAAAAATAAAACTCAGTAAATCAGGATTGCAAAACCCTTCTGCACAAAAATTTGATACGGGTGCCGCATCAGTAAAATTGATATTTTTAAGTGGAGTATTTACTTCGAACTAGACCGAGAGCAGATTTCTTTCGCACACGTGGACTCTCCATCACCAAGCCAAAACAAAAAAAATAAAAAAATGCGCCAGCCGCGAATCGAACGCGGGGCCCAACGATGGCAACGTTGGATTTTACCACTAAACCACTGGCGCTTTTTTCTAAAAAAATTACTTTAAGTTTTACTTAAAGAATTGTTATAGGTCACGTTTTTACCCCTTAAAACGCTGTAAAATATCTTTTGAAAGAGCAAGAATATTCAATAAAACCATGTAGACTTCTTAGAAACTAAAATAGTTTTTGGAACAATCTGTTTGAGCTTAGCAGGCAGTAAAATTCTAAAATACTTTTTGTTAAAGTGCTAAAGCATTGAAACAAAATAGTGTTTTGTCGATTGTGCTAAAGTCTATCACAATTTTGTGCCACAATTTATGATTTACTTTAATACTATCAAAGTTGCAACGCTTAAGTAAATAGAGTATTGGCTTGACTAAAGAGAAGGCTCGACTCTAACAGATTGTAGCCAGGCGGTATAAAAACTCTAAGAGTACTCTTTAGGTTAAAAAGTATTTTTACAGTATTAGGGGGCTGTGCATATTTAAAATTAAGGAGTTTTCATTAGCTTAGGCGGCTTTTATGAGTTCAAGGTACTGTATTGTGGAAGTTTTTTAATTTTGTTTATAATTGTAAATAGACAAACTGATTAATCTAAATTAAAACGAGATATTAAGATTGACCCAGAATAAAAGTGTACGTGCAACATATTGGTCAACGATATTTTGAATTAGATCATACAAAACGACTGCGCATGCATAGCTTATAACGTTTTTTACAAACACAACAAAACTCCCACAGAAAAGAAGAAAATTAAAAGATTTTGACATTTTTAAATTTTTTGACAGGTAATCAAATCAAAGCCATTAAGCTTCGTCCAGTGATAATTTAAATGTATAATTATACATAAAATTTAATCAACTAAAAAAACATATTTTTTTGTCGATGAAAAAAATGCTATTTCAATTACATCTGAGCTGTGATAGAGTTTCAATATTTAATTCGTGCTTTAGGGATCCAAGAATTCACAATAAATGAGACGGTACCACTAACTACTTGTCATACTGTTACATGAACCAAAACATTAAAACAAAATCTGAATTGACGTTTTCATAAGATTGTAACAATAAATACAAATTTGTCCCTGCTGACGCAATAATAGCTATTTGTTGGGAAACGTCTGACTGTATTGAATGGAATTTTGATTTTTTCATGGTTGAAACAATTTAGGAATCAAACTGAACCAAGAGAGCAGAGTTGGCAAAACGAAGCTTCAAAAAATTTGCTAATATATTGTGATCCTGAATTCTAAAATTGTAGAAAAATATGCCAAGCTTATAGTTATAAAGGCCACTGTTGTAAAAACCACTAGCCTCTAATTGCAAAGATGCATCTGTATTCTTATTCTTTAATTTTAAAAGCTTTTTCCTAAATGAAAAGAATATGGATTGCTTGGCTTTCACAGAGTCTGTCAAACTCGCATTTATGTCACCAAGTTCTAATAAAGAACGACCGAAATGCAGAAATACAACAGAAGATTGTGTTAGCCTACCAAAACTAAGTGGGCACGTCACAAAGTTAAGATTTGATTTATTTTTAAGTTGTGTCAAATTGCGTTTCTAACCAGGTAATGTTTTCTTGTGAACTGGTTACAAACATTAATTTTAAGCGCTTAAGTTTGCACGGAAGTTAATTCCGTTGCTACCGCCATCGTACATGAAATTTTTAAACAATAAATTTCACACCACTTGAGAATGCTTTAGGTGTTGAAATTATTAGACGCTGCTTTGATGTTAATGTTTCGTCAGTGATGAGATAGGCGTTGTTCTACAAGGAGCAATCGCGGAGTCAAGGGATGTCTAAGCATTAGTTGTAAAATATCTAAAACAAAAGATGTCTAGGCATTAGTTGTAAAATATCTAAAACAAAAGATGTCTGAGGCACAGACCATTAAAATCTTTTTGCAATAGTCAGTATATTAATAACGAAGAATAAGAAGGTAGTGGTCATTTACTCGAGGTTTGTTTCTAGCATCTAATTCAATTTATTTTATCATTAAATAAAGGTAATCAATGCAAAATAAGTTCTGCTTTATGCCTAAATTTAAAATTTTTGGCATTTGAAACCGAATTTGTTTATTTTTAAAATCTTGCATCGGAAAAGGATTACATGCAATTAAAATTTAACAGAAATTTAAAACCATCACAATTGTTCGTAACCTTTTAAAACTGTTTTATCTGAAATTGAAAATGTGGTCAATCAGTATTTATGGATGTTTTTAGAGCCCAAGTTTATTTTAGCTAGTGTTAATTTAAATGAGACATACTAGTTCTGAAAATTATGTAATGACGTTTTTAAGTATGCATTTAAAATGTTTACAATGTCACAATTACTGACCCTGTAAGAGAAAGAAATAGTGGCGCGTAATTATTCTTCGGTTACCGCACATCAAATTTAAATTTGCAACTTGTCGCATTTGTGCATGAAGAGAACAATCGGCCAATTTAAGGTTTTGATGACAATCTCAAAGAACTTTTTGAACTTAAATTAATATTTAACAGAACATCAAGTATTTTTATTTCATTTAGTTGAGATGTCAAACAATCTTTCTGTGTAGTAAATATTCCTGAACTTTGTGAGCCATTCAATTCTTATAATCGATCAAATGCCCGTTTCGGCACATAGGCAAATATAACCAAGAACAACAGCTTTTGTAACCGTCATACTCAAAAATAGACATTTTTTAAAAAGGAACACCGATCCCAATTATAGACTTGCAATCCTCGAATTTCAAGGGTTTTTGAAACGATGCCCTTCATGGTTAGTGGCTAATCCGTCGCATCCTTCTTTCACAGACAGCTTATTGAGTAATCAGTGGAACACATGTTGTGTTAAATCAGCAAACTCTTTTGATGTTCATTGATGCTAGATGCGCTACTTAACTTAGCACAGTTTTTTATAACCGTCGGAAACAAATAAATAAATTCTTTATTATTTAGTTTACCATATTTTAAAACGAGTTACAGGGTGCCTTCATAATATCATGACAGTATAGGCTATATACACATGTCTGCTAATTAAAGATTTGTATTTTCGTAAAGTATATTCCGAAAATAAATAAATCTAGCCTTGCAAACGCAAGGATAGAAAAATCAAGTAAACAAACTTCAACAATGATCATACTTACAAAACTATGTTGGTTTAATTTGAAACAAAGTTTCATTATATCAAATGCAAGCTGTACCGTAATATACTTTATGCTATACTCCATCCGTTCTAAAAATTTGCAAACAATCAGAATTGAATCTTGTGATTTCTTAATATTTTGGTTCCAATTATAAACAATCATCTTCGACGTATGTGTGTTTGGATCGGTCAAAAATGTTCCGGATACTTTAGTCCAAAACCATTGAATTCCTAATGCACATAGTTTACATATTCTACAAACCGGCGTTATGAGTTTCAGACATCATTATCAAAAAACGGAAGTAATACACAGTTATCTCAGGGATGTGATAGAAGTGGGACCATGTTTTTGAATTAATCAATCAATATAAATAGTTGCCAATTTTCAGGTAGTAATTATTTGTTTATTAAGAAATTAACTTAGTTCAACTACAATGGTTTCAATTGCCTTTTTAACATCAAATTGTTTGATCACTCTTGCCTGTGCTTTGCTTGCTCAAGGAGTTGCTATTTCTGAACCTATTCAAAAGAGAGACGGTCCCGGATATGTTGCTTTAGAGTTTGATGTCGTCAAGGTTCCCAGAAATGCTACTTCTCTTGGTAGTTCATTACAAAAGAGAAAGCCCATCCCTGTCACCATCCAAAACCAAGATTTAACCAACTATGTCGCCAATCTTAAAGTCGGTTCAAACAAACAATCTAACACGGTTATCATTGACACTGGGTCAAGTGATTTATGGTTCGTTGACTCTGCTGCTACGTGTGGAAAAGTCAACTGTAAAGGTGAAGGAACCTACAATCCAAAAACCTCAACAACCTCGAAAGCTTTGAGTATACCTTTTCAAATCTCTTACGAAGATGGATCTTCTGCCAAAGGATATTACTACACTGATAATGTTTCATTAGGAGGAGTTACAGTTAAAAATTTGCAATTTGGAGACGCCAAATCAGCCGGGAAAAATGAAGAAGGTATTTTGGGAGTTGGAAAAATTGATGGTGAGGCTTCAAAGGACACTTACACTAACCTTCCTGCTGCGTTAAAAAAACAAGGTTTAATTTCTAAAAATGCCTACAGTTTGTATTTGAATGCTCCAAGCGCTAAATCAGGAGTCATTTTGTTTGGAGGAATTGACAAGGCCAAATACACTGGTACATTGACTAAGGAACCTATTCGTACTGATTCGGACTTGTCTATCAAATTGTTTTCCATCACTGCTGCTGGTCAAAAGGTTGTTGTCGGTAAACCAGCTTTACTTGACAGTGGTGCAACAGTCACTGAACTCCCTAAGGATGTTGCTGATAAAATTGCTGCTCAAATTGGTGCTACTTGGAATGGCCAAAATTATGCCATTGATTGCTCAAAAGCTACGACCACAGATTTTATCACATTCGCATTTGGCCAGAATGCTAAAATTAATGTCTCGTACTCGGACTTTATTACTGAGACCAACGGAAAATGTGTATTTGACATCTTCGTTGGTGACACTTTGACTTTGGGTGATGATTTCTTGCGTAATGCTTACTTGGTCTACGATCTTGACGGAAACACTGTTTCCATAGCTCAAGTTAAATACACTACTTCCTCAAATATTGTTCCCATTTGAGTGAAAGCAGTTTTTTTTTATTTTTTTTAGATAGTGAATATAAATGCTTAGTAGTATATTTCAACTTGTGGCAAAGCACAAGCATGGTTTCACAGTCATAAACACAATAATGTCTTTTATCTTGCTGCATTGTAAACCGATTCTTTATTTTTACGTGTAACACAAAATACAATTTTTCAAATATTTTGTAAAAATTTGCTTTTTGTTGAAATTTAGACGCTCATGGTTTTTAAAGCTCCCAAAATAAAGCTAGAAAGCTGAATTCTACTAGGAACAATACCAAGTATATACGATTGTGATTTTTCACGCATAGTTGCTCTTTGTCAGCAAAATATGCAAGTAGGAAACCAAATTCAGTAAGAGAAACGTGACTAAAAACAGCCGTACAGGATTATGCAGAACGCAATTTTTTGCGTACAAGTCCCAGATAGTTTAGTGGCTAGAATTACCGTTTGTCGCATGGTAGACCAGGGTTCAATTCCCTGTCTGGGAGATTTTATTTTTGCAATTATTTTTAATGTTTAGAAATAGACATTCAGAGATAGACTTTACGGACAGTTAATTTGTGCCGATCGCGATTTGTTCGTCTGTATGGTGTAAGCAAGTCTCATTATTTTGGAAGAATAAATTCCAAATATCTGTTTTTTTTTATCTGATCGTAGATTTCTCAGATTAAAATTAACATGTTCAATCGATGGTTGAGTACTACAAAGTGTTTATCTAAACCTTTTAAAATTGCAATTGTTGGCACTGGACCAGGTGGATTTTACACTGCACATCATTTACTTAGCAAAGCTCCTCGTGATGTTGAGTTAAAAATTGATTTTTTTGAGAAACTACCGACTCCTTTTGGATTGAGCAGGTATGGAGTGGCACCAGATCATCCTGAAGTTAAAAACTGTGAAGATTATCTAATCGATCTAATGGAGAATAATAAACAGAATGTGAGATTCATTGGTAATTGTGAAGTAGGCAAAGATGTGACGTTGAAGAAACTAGAGGAAAATTATAATTCAATAGTATTGGCGTACGGGTGTACGTCAGACGACAACAAGTTGAACATTCCAGGGTCGAATTTCAAAAATGTGATCCCTGCTAGGAAATTTGTCAATTGGTATAATGGACATCCAGATTATTACGATCAGAACAACAAATTCTTGCCACCACCATTAGACAAAATTACAAATGTGACTATTATCGGTAATGGTAATGTAGCATTGGATGTAGCAAGAGTGTTACTAGGATCGAAGGATCATTGGAAAAGTACAGACATTGCAATTGAAGCACAACAACTATTAGAAGAAAGTACAGTTAAGCATGTAAGAATAGTGGCTAGAAGAGGAATACTAGAATCTGCATTTACAAATAAAGAAATTCGTGAACTTTTCGAACTTGAAAACACGGAATTTGTAAAATTAGAAAGCGGAATACTTGAAGATATAGACAAATCGAAATTAGGTAGGGTTGACAAGAGGCGAATATCAATTATAGAAAAGTACAACAATTTGTCGAAGAAAGGGGACAAGTCATGGGAACTACAATATTTCAGAACACCAATTGAATTCATTGGTGACGGCGAAGTCAAAAAAACAAAATTTGTCAAAAATAAATCATTAAATGACCCATTACAACCTGGAAAAATTGTTCCCACGGACGATTATGTAATTGAAGATAATGAGCTTGTAATTTTGTCGATTGGGTACCAAGGCTCGCCCATCAAGGGTTTAGATGAAATAGGTCTTTGGTTTGAAAACAATATTTTGCACAATAAAGAAGGCAGGTTATTGTCAATAAAATCAAAAGGCAAAAACGAGCACAATGTTATTTTTAAACCGGGTTGGTATACATCGGGTTGGATCAAAAACGGTCCAAAGGGGGTAATCGCCACTACCATGATGGACTCATTTGACACAGCTGATAAAATATTGGAAGATATCGCGAACGACCAATTCATAAAAGTAAGTGATGAAACAGACATCGTCCCTTCGAATTCAATCAGTTGGTCGGAGTGGCTAAATTTAAACAAAGTCGAACTTGATAAAGGTAAGGAACTTGGAAAGACGAGATTCAAAATTTGTAATAAAGAAGAGATGTTGGAGGCTTGTAAATAGCATGTATTAATTCTTACAGCTTGTGATTTTACGAAAATAATGCGTATGTTCATATTTACCTAGTCTATTAGGCCAAAAAGCCGACGGCCTTATATTTATACCAAAAGTTCTTTTAAATAAACCAAAATTGGGGCCTTTTCGAATCAAGTTCTTTCTCTCATGAGGTAGTTCCCTTTTGTCGATATAATATTCAAATCCTGCGTGCGAAAACATTGGTGGTAGGTAAGGAATAGGATCATAGCCGTGTATTACTCGAATCAATCCATTGGAAAAATCTTTGTCATCGAGTATTTCGGTCGAAACCTGATTGGTATTGAATATATCGTCAGCAAATTCACAAAACGCGTGATTTCCAACCCTAGGTCCACCGAAAGTAACAACTAAAGGATCGTACCCTAGGAGTTGAAATTCTATGCCGCTCATAACAGTTAAAGCAGCTCCCAACGAATGGCCAATAATTAAAAATTGATAATTTTGGTACAGAGACTTCAACTTAATTCCTGCATGGATTATCGCACCTGAATTGTCTTTTAGAAACATGTAAAAGCCCTTGTGGACTCTACAGCCAAGGCATTCATTCTTGTAACTGGGCTTTGCGTAGTTGAAATCTTCATTGTAAACTATAGGAGTATAATGTGTAGGTGTGAAATTTATGTTGGTTGCCCAATCCCTGGTTGATGCAGAACCTCGAAAAACCAATATGATTGTTTGTCGCTTATGATCGATTGCGTAATATCCAGTTCCAACTTCATTCAACCTGTTAAAATCAAAGATTCTGATAATTTCAACATTTTTTAAAAAACCATTCTTACATGCTTTTATGGAACAATTTGTGTTGGGATCTCCCAACAAGCCCACTTGCAAATTCTTATTTACACAATACGACACAGTGGCCAAATTTGCAAACTGAACCAATTTTATATAATCAGATACCTCACCAAAACATAATGATATGAAAATCAATATAATAAGTTTCATTAAAATTTTTTCTTCAAATTTATATACATGGTGCACATAATAATGAATAAATACTTAAAGAATTTTGTTATGTACATCTCAGTTCTTGGTGTGAATTATTACATTTGACACTGCAGTAGAACAAACCACATAATGAACATCTTGTATAATGTGATTTCGAACCACAAATGCAGCAAAGTCTTAATTTTGGTCTTATTCTTTCCACTTTTCTTTTTTTGGTTGGTTTGTTGATATCAGTGAAATCAACAAATTGATAGTTTAACCCCAATATGGTATTAATGGACATCAAATTTCTCTCTTCTTCAAAATACAGATTCAAATTTCTTCTAGCTGCTAGAATTTTTTTGGTTGTAGGAGTGTTTCCTAGCCTTGATTTTTGAGATAAATTTTTATCACCACCTACTGAATGAATGCTTGTATAAGTAAAATTTTTTGGTAATTCAAAAGACTTGGTTGAGGTGTCAAGTTCAGTTAATCTTTTGGAAACCAATCTCTCCAATTGTATCTGTTGTGATGATTTCAATAGTCCATTAGCATTCGACTCGTTTTGATTCACATTAGTTTGAGCATTCATTAAGGATGTTAAATTGTAATTTACTTTGGCTCTGCTTTTCTTGTTTGGCTCGCTATCATGTTGTTTGATCAGTCTAGCAGTAAGATTGATAGATGAACTGAAGTAAATGGTTGCAGAATTTGCATTTGTAGATTTTGGTACCTCTTCAACTAACATAATAGCTATCGCATTTTTTCTTATATTTTCTATTTACAAATTTATATAATCATGTCCCATCAATTTTTCAGATTGTCCAAATCCTTCTTGATTTCTTCATGGCTAAATGGTTCGTCTTCTCTGGCTTTATCCAACATTGGCTTGATACTTTGTTTGGCCAAATTGGCATTTATACAAGTTATATAAGTGTCCCAGAATTCAGTGCATTCGTTTTCAATTGATTTACCTTTTAAAAACTTCTCCGTGTACCACTTGTTGAAACAATCGTCGTAGGCATTTTTAGCTGGGGTACATTCTGGTGCAAAAGATACCGACATGATATTACCCATTCCTTTCGAAATAAAATAGAATTGTTTGACCCGAACTTTTCACCAATATTTTGTCGTGTTGTTTACCAAATATTCAAGTAAATCAAAACAGGTATGAAACGGTATTCTATAGCTCCGTCTTCAAGTAGAAGAAGCACCAATTCCACAAATAAGGAAGAGGTTCACGCTGCAAGACAAATTTTGGAACAGTTGGATCAAGATACTACGTTTGTATTACAGGAATTGGATAAAAATATATCTAAAGCAAATTCCATAATAAATGACAAAATTAAACCAATCATACATGATTATGCAATCGAGAGTAACAAAGTATGGGAAAATGGTGGTTTTTGGAAACATTTTTTTGAACAATCAGCTAATATCGAGTTAAACACTTATGAGGATCCCGTAAGCAATGAAATTAAAAATAGTTCACTAATTGAAAATGATGAAGGTGATTTATCAAAAAGAGACAACATGTCTTTAGCAAATTTTAAGCGTTCGATGATAAAAGCAGACGAGCATACCACTTCATGGTCTACCGAACAAGACAATATATACTCACAAAAGCCATCCTCACCTTATAAGGAAGGATACAAACTACAGGCACAAAGGCAGTCCAATGGATTTCAGAGACCGTCCCCTGTCAAAATACACACAATAAGACAATCATTAGTTGCATATCATGTAGTTTCTATGTCTCCCAAAAAACAACAAACTCAAGAACAAAGAACTCCTATATCGTCAAGAAGGTCTGCAATAGTTCAGAACATCCTAGACTCTTCTCCAACCTTTCCCGAACCTCCCGTTTTAAAATCAGAACTTGGAACAGAAACCCCAAAGCATTCATCCTCGTCTCCAAGCAAACGATCTATCAAAGAAAATGAATTAAAAAAGTTCCCTGACACCCCAAAGTACGCCAGAGTCAGTGGTGGATCTTCCATTCATGAGCTAGACAAAGAAGACAGTCTAATGGAGCCTCCGCAGTTGAGTGATAAGCAAAACGAAAGCATGTCGTTGGAGGAACCAGAATTGAATATGATGAAACGATCAAATGGATCACCAAACCGATCAGAAAAGAAAAGAAAATTGGAGGAAAATGTGTTTTTGGATAATAGTAAAGATTCACCCACCACTGCATTTATCTCTGCGGAAAACACTAACCATTCAAAGTCAAGATTTGACGAGGCTCTACTAAGTTTGAGGAATCAGTTGAAACCTCCGAGTAACGAGGATGAACAGTTAAATGAGATATACAAAGATACAAGTGCACCTAAAGATAATGACTTAACTGAGAATTCGACGACTGACTTGGGTCCATTGAAAGATAGATGGGCCAGATTATCAAATATATAATAGCAAGAGTCCAAAAGAGATCAATTGATTCACAGCAAGCAATACAATTCGATAGAAAATAACACTTTGCTAAAGGCCGAGTCAGCAGAAGTAGCGACAGGATGTAATGGATTTGTAACTTAAATCTAATCAGGTAGCGTATTAGTGAATTTCTTAGTAATAAATACTCGTGCTTACTATGGAGCTGATGTGATTGGCTGAAATTTTATGCATAGAAACGAAAAAAAAAAAGTTTCGTTTGCAGCAAAAGCCAATATCTGATGATTCGATCGGAGCTTGGCTGTTTTAAGAAATATATAAATACACCGCCGCCAGCCTTGTCTAAACAATTTTATACAAACGATTTTTCTTTACCTATTTCTTTTCATAATCAATCTCATATTTATTCATAATGGTCTGTTCAAATAGTGTTTGTGTGTGTGCTGCTAAATCAACTTGTTCATGTGGTAAACAACCAGCTTTACAATGTAATTGTTCTAAAGCTGCAAGTGAAAACGTTGCTCCATCAGATGGTGAAGCTTGCTCTTGTGGTAAAAGACTTAAAGACGCATGCACCTGTGGTATAAATTCTGAATGTGATGGTCACAGAGAAGGTGAAGTAGATTTCACTGATTTGAAATAGGTCTATCTATTGAATACACGTATATAATTAATATGATTTTTGTTGCGTAAAAATGACCGCCGTATGCTACACTTTGTCCGTTGTCAGAAAATTAGTTTCGCGACAAACAAAAAGTCACTTTTTTTCTTCTCCAGAAAACTTAAGCTTCTAAAATCAAGATGGCAAAATTATCTGGTCTACAAAGAGAAGTGCTAAAGCTATATAGATCCAGTATAAGATGCGTTAAAACAAAACCAATTCAAACCCAACATCATTGGAAACTGTTTATACATGAAGAGTTCAACAAATATAAAAATATACCAAAAATCCAATTCAGTACCATTGAACATTTAATTCGTACTGGCCACAAAAGATATGAAATGTACTCGAATCCGCAAATCAAAGATATCCATTAAAAAGTTGTATATAGAAAGTCAATAACAAAAAGTCCCTTATTTTTTTTTTTTCTTTGGTCTCTATTTAAATATATTTATAGATTCGTTTAATAATGTTTCGGTGGTATCGTTTCTGTATCCCATGTCAATCATTTCTCTCTCGCCGTTTTGGTGTCTGGCTATGGTAGGAGCGAAAACGACAGACAAGTTTTTGAAATTCATTTTGTTTATATTGTTCAATGAATTGATTTTGTTTAAATGTTTACACAACATTCTCAACACTTTTTGGTTTGCTGTCGGCAACTCATTGGTCAACCTAATTAATTCAAAAACTCTTTGGCTCAAAGGCTGAATGTGTGCTATCTTAATGTAATCATCATACAATGAATAAGGTATGACTGGCTCGGGTAATTTTCTAAGATATCTCTTTAATGCTGATGTCACTGCGTGGATATCACAGCTTAATAATTCATCAAGATTATTCAATTGCTTTTCATTCGGTTCAATTGGCAAATTTGTAAAGAAGTTTTCGATCGAGACAATTGCAGAATTCCCCCCTGATATTCGATATATACCTTCACAATCTAATCCTCTTTTTTCAACTTCGAGAATGCATCTTGTCAACAAGAATGGCACCGAATTTCCTTCAAATTCAGCCCGATTTTGAATAGTAGTATTGAATAGCGATGTTGATGTATCACCATGTAAGAATGAATCTAGAATATTTGACGACACTGACTTTGTAAATTTATTGCCATTTGACTGTGGTGCATTGACTCTGAGACCATGTGATGAAACACTGTTGGGTAATTTTTGCTGCTGAGGTGGTTGGTACTGCGAAGATTCGATAGGAACAACTTGTGGGGTACCTATTTTGGGTCTTCTCCAGAACTTCAACCTTGTAGCTTTTTGGGTTTGTTCATCCTCTACTGAAGTGACTATTGGCGTATGGTGTTGTATATGAGGTTGAATTTGGTGGTATTCATCATCCTTCACTGGCGAATTAGATCTCTGGTTTGCTGAGCTTTCTGTTTCATTACTCAGGAATCGATTCAATTTATTGTTTGACAATTGTTTACTCTGATCTGCTAATTCTTTGTTTTCCTGAACCAATTTGTCCCTTTGCGATGTTAACTCCTTGATTTCGTTAACAATAGCATCATATTTGATAGATTCACTTGTAATCAAAGATTGGATGTTTTTCAAATTTTCAGTCAACTTTTGCTTATCTTGCTTTAGCTTTTTCAATTCTGAATCCAATAAGATTTTACTGTTACCCATTTGTTGTATTTCATTTTTAATTTGTTTCAAATCATAAGGATCGTTATCCATGAACATCATGGTGGAATCTGAAGTTGACCTAGCATGCCCATTATCAAACAGATGTGATCCATTTCCCAAAGGCGGCGTTATGAAGTTGTTAAGGAAACTTCCGTTACTTGAGTTGAACCCATTAACAGAACCGTCAGATATATGTCTTGAATGACCTCGTGGATCGTCCTTTGGCTTGAAAAAACCAAACTTAGATTGGTTCCCACCAGAAGTAGAACGCTTGTGTTTCAATCCTCTGATCAAAGAAGCTGTTCTAGAAACTTGAACTTGTGTTTGTTGTTGTGGTGGTGTTTCCTCAAGATTAGTTACAGTTGGTGTTGTATTTCCAATTACTCGATTTGAGTCTTTCTTATTATCTAAATCCACATTTTCCAAACCTAAACCCTTTTGTATGGATTCGTCAAATCTTTTTTTAATTGGGGTATTTGGTAACGGTAATTTTGGCGGTGGTGATGATAATGAAATACCAGAATTATTTGATGTATTTTTCTTTGGTGTGTTAAATTGTGGAACACTTTCATCGTCAATAACGTCGGTTGGTATCTCGTCATTGGTCTCCACTACTCTGGCTTGCCTATTTGCTTTAGCAAAAGGTGATGATGCACCTGATTTTGGTTTATCTTCATAAAAATTATGCTTGCTATTTATTGAAGATTGTTCTTGATCAACTACCGGTGTTCTAGCTGAGTGAAACTCATTATCGTGATATTGATTTGGTGATAAGATTAATAAGTTTTTACCCATATCCTGATTTCTAAGGGAAGCAGCTCTAGTACCGTCAATTTTTGGGGTCAAATTAGAATTTGAGTTTGGTGTCAAATTCGGTGCCGGCTTTAATTGGTTCTCAACAGATTCCGAGGATGAGGGGGTATGGACAATATCAAGATGGATTGCTCTATCTGTGACTCTATCATTTATACTATGTTGATCCAACATTGGCGTGGAAAACTGACTTACTGGTGATAAACGGTTTCTTCTTAAAGAAGTGCCATTAATTAAAGTTTCGTTTTCATTAGCTTCGGAATCAGAAGAGCTATTCTGCACTTCTTCAATTGAAAAATCATTGTCTTGAGAGTTCATTAATTGATTCGGTACTATTTTGGGGGTTGAAATCGATTCATTAGATGACATTGAAGGAGCCGAGGGTGGCAAAGGTAGATTCTTGTTCTTCGAATGAACAGAGATCGAAGAACCATTATTATGCTGATTTGTATATACACTTGTTGCTGAGTTGCTGTGTAAATATGACTGGATTAAACTGTGCCTTGAGCTATTTGCGGAAGATGTAAAATTTGTATCTTTTCGGTCATTGTCTTGATCCAAAGATTGTTGTTTTTGTTGCAACATTTGCAAATGCTTCTTTTTTGCATCGTACTTCTTCTTTTTCACAATCAACTTTTCATGACAATCCATACAAAACAATCCTTTTGAAGTTCTTGCGTATCTTAGATCTTCGA
This sequence comes from Insectozyma chauliodis, assembly GCA_030557115.1. Lineage (NCBI taxonomy): Eukaryota > Fungi > Ascomycota > Pichiomycetes > Serinales > Debaryomycetaceae > Insectozyma > Insectozyma chauliodis. The sequence goes on along the minus strand of JAKTVI010000032.1, from coordinate 140,388 downwards.
TTTTGTTTTTACAACTTCTGCATTTAAAACAATTTGAACAGTAAGCTTGGTCACCAGTCAAAATGGCCAAATCGTCAATCTTTCTATTACATTGCTTACAATTGTATGAACAATTTGAGCATATTAAATTTCCGTTACCCAATACTAAAAAGTTTGAATTACAACCTAACGAAGTTTCACATTTGGAGCAATTGAAACAGTTTATGTGCCACCTATCCTCACCAAGTTCGTAAGCATGACCTTCGATAATCAATTGGTTACATTTTTTACATATTTCTCGTTGTTGTTGACTCAACTCTGTTGTTGTAATTGAAGGTATTATTTCTGACATAAATGAGCGTGGTGGTGTTGATATATTTTTGAAAAAATGAGATAAATAAATAGAATTTTAAGTCTAGCAAGCAGTTTAGATAATACTGAGTCAGTCTATCCAACACAATTAGCAATTAACTGAATAACTGGTGAAGCAGAAATCTTGAAAGATTGTAAAAATTTAAGGAGATAATTTTAATGCGATCAGATTTTTTCTTGGGTTGGAGAATTTATCTTCCTGTACGTTGTTGGTTTACTTAGTCTATTACCAGCTCTACAACGAACTATCGAAATGTAGCTACAATTCTGGACGGACGATACGAGGTTGGGGATACTGTTGGTTTTATTTGAATTCGATTGAAAAAGTTTGGCTGATATCGTCAAGAAAACAACACGAAATGAATAAATAATTGTAGAGAATTCGATAGACTGATTTGAAATTCAACTTTAAATGAAATTTTAAAAATAATAGTCAACACGAAAGTACTGCGATTTAAATTGTTAAAGTTCTCTCTGATGTAACTTGTAGTCTCGTCCCACACAGTTGTTCATTCAACGTGGTCCTTAACGTTTGCAAATTGTCCCAATTTGCTACTAAAATACATTTGCATCTTATTACGAGCCCTCAGTACTAAATTAAAGTAAAACTAAAACTTTAATTTTTCCAATTTGGTACAGATGTCGTTATCTATTTATGAGATTTACCCGATCTGGCCATAAGTTGTTACTTAATACATTACATAATCAATATTTGATTTTTCGTGTTTGAGCATCAATTGTGATGTAAAACAGGGCTGTTTATTGTGTGTTCTAAATTTACTTAGATCTATTTACATTCATTCTACATTTGGTTTTGTTTCAGTTTATAATTCTTCTGCCGTCAAGTTTTTCTTTATTCTAAACGGACTTCCTCTCCAGTCGATTTCGTGACCAATCATTGCAATAATCCATATTGGTAATGCTAGTATTTCCCTTATGATCCATATCACAATCCATCTCAACAAAATCTTTAAAGTCTTCACTTCGTCTATATTATTTAGCCATTTGGGCAAATATATAACACTGTTCTCTTCCTTTTTGTCGCCAAAATCTTTGACGTGTTTTATTAATATGTTATACTGAATAAGATCTGTAATCATCCATATTAGCATATGAATTACAAACAACCACCTAGTGAATATTCTGTTGAAAAAAATAATCGATATACCTATATTTCCATATATCCCACAAATAATTGATTCTGTTGTTGGTTCAATCAACGTCGCCAATAGCACCATGTATTTTCTTACTCTTAGCCATCGGACTCTCCTATTTATATAATCTTTTAATGTGTTGTTATCTGATCCGTTGAGCGGTTGAACTACTACGTCGGTTGTTAACCCAGTTCTGCCATTACAGTTTTCCCAAATTGCTATTCCAATCATATTATCTTCCCCAATATATCTGGCAAAAAATTTCATTGAGTGACCCGGTCCTAATGAGGAATAATATTTCGCGTCATTCTTAACTTTTGGGTCTTTGAAAAAACTGGAATTTTTGAATGGTATTTCCGAAACAGATTTATCAAGCTGTGATCTTCTATAAATGTTAGATTTTCCATTCACACACGGAGCAATTGCTAAATTGTTCAAAGATACATAAAATTTAGAATGTGATGTGTGTAGAAACATTTCATCTAGCTTGGATCCTATATTCTTATAAAAAGGTTGTTTTTCCTCTATTAAATTCGATGATGTGTTTGTTTTATTAGTAGGAGACTTTCTATTGGTAAGTATAGATTCATTGGACTGTATTGGAGTTAAACTGTTTTCCAAGTCCTCTATTTCATCATCATAAGATTCATAGTCAATACTCAAGGCTAATGGAACGTGGTGAACCAACTTCACAGGTCTTTTTTCGCTCAATTGTCTGCCGTTGTTTAAATTTCCATTCAACGAAATCACTGAGTTTCTTAGTATATTTGAACTTGCCCAAACATTTGAATCCATGATCCATAGAATATCATACTTTGCATGTAGTATACCCTTTGACAAATTGTTAACTTTAGGGTTGGGACCGAAATGCTCATCACTGGTCTTGCTAACACTTGAATAATTTGAACTTATTAATATCTCCAGATCTATTGTTGGGTATTTCTTTATTAATTTTTTGATTATTGGTATTGATAAATCATTTGGATCATCGATACAAAACAAAATCTGCACCTTGTCCCTTGGATAATTCTGACAAAATGAAGATTCCAAACAAGATGATAACTCGGGATCAATACCTTTTATAGGACGTATTATCGTAACACCTTCACAATCATCATTTTTTGAAATTGTTTCTGATTTTAACAATTTTTTTTTTTGGAATTTTGAAACTATCTCGAAAAAACCCATGTATGAAACTAGCAATATCACGAGATACCAAGTCAAGCAAAAGTAACCAATTGCACGTTCTATGAGGGACGACTGTCGAATCATGTTATGACAATTTGGAAATGTGTATTGAAAATTTTTGTATACAAACAGATAATTTTTTTTTCCACAGGTTATAACCGATATTGTACCACCATAGAAACGGGTAAGTTGGAAGAAGCAAACTTTTGATAGAAAAATTTGCTACCCTGAAACTATTCGAGCTAAAGTTTTTCTGCAAAACAATTTGTTTTCAGGTTCCATTGACTTAGAAAACCAAATTATGTCTGTCTTACAGAATCATGTATTTATTCTGTCACCGTGTGCTTACTGGCCACTTTGGCGTGAAAGTATGTTTAATAGTCCAAAAATCGCCAGAGGACTACAACCCTAATCTTCTGTTTCTTTCTCTGGCTCTACTAATGTTGAGCTCCTTTTTATTAATTTGATCTTGTAACTGGTTATTTAGTCTTTGGTTCTCATCATTGATTTGATTTAAAGTATTTTCCAAATTTCTCAATTCGCGTTCTTCTTTGTCAATCAACTCTTCTTCTTCTCCCGGTACAAACAATTGATCATTTAACATTTCTTTTGTGAGATTTGAGTCGTTCAAAATTTTCAGCCATTTGTTCATCAAAATTAGAGTGTTGTTAGTCGATGAATTGAATTGATGAATATCATTGCCTACTTTTTTGATAGATGCTAACAAATTCAGAAGTGTGCTATTTATCTCTATCAAACTGTGATACTCTTTCTCTAAAGCTGTTTCTCGAGACGTTGGTGATGATGACATGTATATTCGAATTAAACAAAGGTAAACAAACAAAATAAAATGACACTGGATATTTTTAGACACTGCACGCGACACACAAAGTGCTGCAATTGCTGCAAAATATTGCAACTTTTTTGTTATCTCCAATTATTTTTGTAATGTAAGAAATTAGAAAAAGTATTTAAATATCATGCTTCTTTTAATTGATTTTAAAACTCAAACATGTATGTGGCAAAAAAGAACGACAGACAAAGCTTTATGGATAGGACTTATCCAGTACGCAGTCATTTATTTCACGACAACAATCATTTGATTTACATGAAACCAAACAAAGAACCCAGTTTGGTTACTGTCATCATCCCGTATTTGATATTATCAATGATTATTGTTTTATTGCTGTTTATTTTATTAAAGTTTATTGCCAATTTGCAATCAAGATTTATGAATAGAAACGAAATTGAACCTTCTCAAAATGCAGCTGCTCCAGTTCAAAATCCAATAGAATTAACTCCGGTTCCTTCTTATTCAGTTGAACCCAAGCTAGAAAGTCAACAAGTTGATCAATTTAAAGATATAGACGTATAGATTAGACTAGATGAACGATATACAACATTAATTATCAAAAGTAACTCCTTTTTCATTGCTTTTAGGATCATCCAATTTTGCAAACAATTGTATATCCTCAATTTCTTGGTCAACTATACTTCGTAGTATCTCTTCGATTCTTAAATAAACTTTTAAAATTAAATAATTTGGCTCTTTCAAAGGCAATCTTAATGGAGACAAATCCCCAAGCCAGAATCCATCAAAAGGTTCATCTTGTTCTTGAGTTTCCTCCTTGTCTATTTTGGCATTCAAAGACTTTAAAAATTCTTTCCATTGTTTGTGACTGTATTTTTTTAATGGGTTTTCAACACTATCTTTAATCAATGGCTTAAGTCGGTCCAAATAATTCAACACATTTTCATGCGCTTCTTTAGAAGATTTGATCTTGTCCACAACTTTTGCATAATCTAAATTTAACAGCGGGTGTTTTGTTTCTACTTCATCTTGATACTCTTGATTTTCGGTGTTTTCATCGTCATCATCAATCTCTTCGTCAAGCAGATTAATTTCTTCTTCTTCTTGTAATTCTTCCTTCCTAACAATTTTTGAGTTTATCGTCATCTCATCATCTTGGTCCTCTTTCATTTGTTTTTTCATCAATTTTAACATTTCGTATTCTTTATCAGGTGAGAAAAACCATCCGGAAAACCACACGGATAAGCTTTGAAAAAAATCATACAATTTGTCACCAACATTGTTTATTAAAATAGTCATCAATGGTACTGCGCCAATAGCCCAACTCACAAAGAAAACTCTACCCAAATGAGTCTTTGGAGCATAATCCCCATATCCTATAGTTAGCAAACAAAGAAAGCAAAAATAAATAGACAGGAAATAATCCCATTCTTCAATGGCGTGGAATATTAATCCACCAATCAACCAAAACATTGTGAAAATTACTAATGTTAGCAATAATGAAAAATTGGTGTGTTTTCTTTTTGTTTTCTTTCTTAATACTCTCATTTTATGAAACGCTTCTTCTTGGGTTATATGAATATTGTCTCGTTTTAGCCTGTCTATCAATTTAATCCGCTCTTTCTCAATATCATGCCAAAATATTGCTGGTGCGGCTGAAGATATAATCACGGATCTTAAACTTGCAACTATTAAACCCATAAGTAAAACACCTCCTAGTGAAAAAACCAACACGACGACCCTTGCACCTGATTTGACTGGTATTATATCGCCCAATCCGATTGTCAAAAATGATACAATGCAGTAATATAATGAAGAACCATATGTTAGACCGTCTATCAAGTGGGCCATGGACACTGCTCCGCAAATTGTCCAGATGGCAAAAAAAATAGTAAACAACATTAATGTTCTTTGTTTCTGGTCCAAGTTGAATGTCGCCGGATACTTGTTTAGCTTGTACCCCATGAAATTGACCAGTAAAATTATTGTACAAACAAAATAAAAACAAGCTGTGAAACAGGCAAAATAAAAGCCCTCTGATTTGGTAAGGTTTTGATTCCTCGTTTGATAATTGGTCACAATAACAGCAGCCGCTAACAAACAGCTTGCGCAGAACCAGGCGAAAATTGAAACACACTGGGAAATTAGATATTTGACCGATCTGGAGAAATTCATCAATAACGAAACATTGCCAATCACACCTAGAACCAAAGACAACGCGTTCATAATGACAACTCGATGAGTATCAGATACGAGTTCGCCGGTAACTTTATCTTCTCTCCAATGCTGGATCAATGCAATTATAGATATCATATTTGACAATGGTCCTAAACAAGCTGCAACTAAAGGGAAGTAAGAACTTATCAAAAACCAAAAAACAAAATGTGGCTCACCAGGTTGCACCTTTAAATTCAAAACAGATTCGATGGGAAAACTTAATGCACTTTTCAACGCCAAAGGAGCAGGTTTCTTTTTCGATTGTGATGACTGTAATTGATTGTAGCCGTGAAGTAAAGGTAACAATTTGTCTTCATAACGTTCGGCTGTTATTTTGTTTGTGAAACTTTCGTCTACTGGGTCTGGCCGTAGGGAACTGAATATTTTCCCTATGTTTGGTTGAAATGTCGATGATCTACTTATCATATTATGGCCATGGTTGGTTGTGATGATGCGAGGTAAGCGGAAATAAATTTATAAACCGAAAAACTGAAATACGGCAGAGCCGTTTTGCACGACTTGTCATAAGTTGTAATACAGCGAGAAATATTATTATTGTATCGCTTGTTGAGCTAAATGTAATTGTACTAACTCTACGTTTAGAAGTCGTGAATCGAAATCAAACTTCAGCGCCTTTAATGTTGTGTTAATATTTAGTACAAACTTAACAACGCTAGTAGTCATGATTGATTCGTACTTGATAATAAATCTTTATAGTAGTAGATTTTATAACGTTCTTCAGTGGTACTAAAAGGAAACAAACCGCAATAGGGCCTAGCAATTTATTGTAACTTAAAAATCATATTCACTTTGTCATAAACTGAGGTTATTCTTTTTTCTATCTGATCTTTCTTTTGATACATTTTGAACTATAACTGAAAGCGCTCGATAATATATAAAATTTGAGAATTCCTATCGAATTAGCGTTTTGATATCGAATGAGCTACTGATTCAGCCAAAAGTTGTCCGATGGTTTCGAAACTTTTTAAATGATGAGAATAGCCATTAACTAGAATTTAGACCATAAACATTTCAATTCTATAACCTTAAATCATGCTATGTACATATATTATGAGACTATTTACTCGGGCAATTTGAACGGAATTGGATTATTGATATTTAAAAAATGCTTTCTAATCAAATTTTTTTGAATGTTTGGTCGTTTATCAAGATTCTCGCCTAGAATTGAGTCTTTCAAGTTTTGATGTTTTTCATGATTGATTTGTTCAAGTATGTAATTCATGAAATAAACTCTTTTCTCTTCCTCTCCATTGTAAGCAGGTTTATTAATGTCAATTTCCAATACTGGATCCGTGTTTGGCCACGACTTTATATTATACTTTGATTTTATTTGATTGATCTCGTCTAACAAGAAATCGTTATTTGAAGATTCTTCACCGCTGCCATTAACCAATTTATACGACAATTCGTCTAGTTTTTTTAGATCGCTTATCTGTGTTATGATCTTATTGAACTCTTGCTTATGATTTTGAAAACTTTCCAAGAAATCACTTTGTTCCTGTTTGATCCTTGATTTCGCCAAATCTTCATACTGTGCAAACTGTTGACCTTTATTTTCTTTAATCTCTGCTATTGCAAAATACTTTTTTTTGGAAATTTTTGGTATAGATTGAATTCTGACTATGTCACCTTCTTTGCAAACATTTCCTTCATCATGAACCAAATAGTCTTTTCTTTTGACTACTTCTTTGTCGATTCTATTATCGTATGATTTCCCAGAAACTCTGACTTTCACGGTTTTTGACATTTTGCCTTGAGAGACAACCAATCCCACAAAATTCTGCTTAGCCATAGTTGATACTTCTGTCTAAATTAGGATTTTTCAGTAAATTTTTTTTTTTTTCACAAAGGTCAAATGTCAAAGCGCACACGTGACTAGCGACTAGAGGTCTTACTACAATAAATAAATAAAGTGGATTCAAATATTATTAACTTTTATATAAACCATTAGGCAAATATTTCATTCAAGACTTTGTTAAAATTGTGAATTAATTGTTTATTCTCATCTGTTGTTCCGATAGAAACTCTCAAAGCTCCTGTACAATTCAATTCCGTTCCTCTGAATCTAACCACAGTTGCTTGCTCGGTGGCTAATTTGAGATACAACTTTTTTGCAATTTCGTTTGAAGGTTTCTTATTTTCATCCAATATCTCAATCAAGATAAAATTGGCATCTAACCCACCTAAGTTTTTTCCCACATTTGGTAGTTTTGAAAGCTCTTCTAGAACGTATTTCCTCTGGTTTACAATTTGATCGACATACGATTCCATAAGTTTAAGCCCATTTTCATTTGTGGCTCGAATTGCAACATCTGATGTCAATGAGGATATGTTGTAAGGGTATTTCATGGCGTTTAAATAGTGGCTCAACTCTTTGGAACAATACGTAACCCCCAATCTTATGCCCGCTAAACCAAATGATTTAGATAACGTTTGTAACACAACCAAGTTGGGATACTGATTTACTAAAGTCGACACGGATTCGCTGAAACCGCCAGTTTTGCTTGTGAAGTCAATGTATGCCTCGTCAATAATTAAAAACCCACTCCAACATTTCTCTAATTTCTCCAACAATTCAATTATATCGTCAACTTTAATAGTTTTCCCAGTTGGGTTCCCAGGAGACGTCAAATAAATTAATTTTATATTCTCATCAGATTTCAACTTTGCAAGTATACTAGATTCATCAATTTGAAAATCAGGAAATTTTAACGGAACTTTTTCTATAGCAACGTCATTTGTTATTGCACATATTGTGTACATACCATAGGTTGGAGGACATATCAACATTTTTTCCACCCCTGGTGTACAACAACACCTTAATAGCATATCAATACTTTCATCTGAGCCCACACCGAGGCACAAATTATCTATTTCCAAGCCATTTTTTGAGTCTTTTAAAGATTTGTTGGGTGTTTTATTTCTAAACTGTACAATTTGTTTCTTCAATTCGTGTTGGTGAGGGTCCGGGTATCTATTCAATTCCAATTTATTTTCTTCTGATGATAGATCTGGCACTGAAGGTCCAATGGTATTCTCATTAGCGTCTAGCAATATTCCTTCTTTAAAGTCATCCCTAGCACATCTGTAAGGTTCTAAAGTTAAGATATTTTTACGAACAACTTGTTTTATATCAAACATGATGGAGGTGGTGTTGATCGGTAATGAAAAAAAATGAGATTATGAGTCAAGATGTTAGCGGAAAAAAAAAGCGCTTAAGCTTTATCTGCCTAAAACGCATTTTCAAGTTTTATCAGAATTGCTACTCGCAACGATCAACTCAATTTTTGAACAGCTACTAGTAAGCCTTTTGCTTATGGCAGACTATTAGTACATAATTTTTTCATTAGTGATAGAGGTTTGATATACGAAAATTTGAAATTAACGCTTATCTGTAATTAAAATTGGTAGCGGTTATTAGTATTACACCTAATAGTTATTGATAATTCTCTCATTTTAAATCAAATAGAATGAAACTATCGACTGAGTCTAAATTTTCGATACAAAACTATGGATCTACTCTAAATACTGCGTAATAAGATCGGTAATCGATTCTTCCAAAGTGATATACTCGATATCCAACTCTTTCTCAGTTTTCGAAAAATCCACTTGGTATGAGGTAGCAGCTTGCAACTTCCCTTTATTAAAATCTCCTTTGGGTAAGTGCAAACTTGGGAACTTTTGATTAAGAATGCTGGCAATCATTTCATTTGAAAAGGCAGAAGTTGATAAACCGAGTCTATGTTTATGTAAATTTTTATGATAAGGGACTAAATGAGCTTTCGCTACATCTCTGACATCAATGAAAAGACTCGAAAACTCAGGAATCGGGTCGTTTGGACTCAATTTCAACAATCTTAGTGCAAATTGATTTGAAAGGTTCAAGGTCGATTTATCTTTGATTGCATAAGCAGTAGGTCCAAATACAATTACTGGATGAATTGTTGTAACTTGATACTGTGGATTCTCGTCCACAAATTTCCAAACTTCTTTTTCAGCAAAAGATTTGGACGCATAGTACGCGGTTATTGAATTTTCCAATCCTTCTTTTATTGTAATCGGATTATAATCGGATTCAGTGTACACGTGAGTTTTATGATACTCTTCACCATATATTGTTTTAATAGAAGCAACCGACGACGTAATGATGATTTTCTTGATGTTTTTACCATACTGTTTAATGGCAGCCAAGGCATTTCTTGTACCAAAAATAGCTGGGTTTATAATTTTTTCTTCAACCTCTTCCTTTTCCGCTTGAATAACTGGCGAAGCAGTATGATAAAAAACAGTAATGTCTGGATGCTTCTCCAAAGACGCATTAAATGCTCCAGCTGTAAGTAAATCAGGAACAATTTCGTAAGAGAATTGTTTTGATTTGATGGTTGATACTAAATGTTCTCCTTTCGATTCGTCTCTTACTGAACCAATTACTTTGAAGCCGTCTTCGAGTAATAACTTGATAACATGTTGAGCGATAAACCCATTCGCCCCCGATACAAAAGCAACTTTATCACTTGAAGAACCCATAAGTAAAAATTTCCTTAAATTCGCTAAGAAAGCAAAGGGTATTTAAGTGTGTGAGCCATTGTGTACGTTTATTGTTCGAGTCCAACTCCTTAAATGGGCAAGTTGTGCGCGCATGCTCAACTTTTAAAAAGACTAAAGTTAAAGTTACATAAGTTTGTTATATTATAAAATACTACTTCAAAAACTCAAAAAAAGGTTATGAATACGGCTACAGCAATCATTGCAGCCACCGCATTGTTTTTAACGACAAAACCGAGGTTCTCTAAATTTTGTGCAATATCAGGAGTTGTTCCAATTTGTGATATTTCTGTATCAACAGTTGTGTCTTGCAGGTGCTCTGGCTCTTTGGTTTCTAAACTAATGTCATCTTCTGATTGTAAAGCTGAAGACAAAGAAGATAAAGAACTTTCAATGTTTTCTATGATTACATTGGTCCAATCGAATTCAGTTGGTATAGATTGAATTCCTGTCTCTGTAACGGCAATTTCGGCGAAATCACCAGCAGCTTTACTTTGAAATTCACATTGGTTTGTTTCTTGGCTTGGATCACATTTGCTTACAGTCTTTGTACTGACGTTGCTAACGACTCCATACCCATGTTTTGCACAGTTTTTAAAATTGCCAGCTACGCAAGAGACCTCAGTACTGGTAGCTGAAAAAGTTAAGGTCTGGCGGACACTTGAGATTGCATTAATACTAACTCCAATTGTAAATGCGTCAGACGTCAATTGTTCTACCGCATTATCAGTTACATGTGTTAATGTGTCTGGTACTAGTTTAATATCGGCAACACTGCTTGGTGTGTTTAATGCTGTTTTAATTGTGCTACTCTCAACGGGATTTGTGAATGCGTCTAATTTCGTTTCAGAATTGATAGTTTTACTAGTGTTTGGAATTAATTTGTCACTTGAACTTTTTGATCCTTCCTCCTTTGAGATACCACCGACAGTAACCGAGGGAAGATCCGTGGAACTGCCAATTGTGGAATAATCATCTGACGATGAGACGTAGGGAGTAGTTTTTGCTAATTTTAATGTATCAAAAGTCGAAGTACTATTTGTATAGCGATCAAAACTAATTTTGAAGGTTTGATCACTGGTCGTTGTTGAAGATTCGATTTGTGTAGCTGTTAAATCAACCTTTGACAAATCTAATACAATATCGGTCGTTTGAGTCGCTGGCGGAATTTCGATTGTTTGAGTTGTTGGTGGAATTTCGACTGTTTCGGTCGTTGATGAGGTATCGATTATCTGAGCCGGGGAACTGCTTGCTTGAGTTGTAGAGTCGCTTTCTTGAGTTGTAGAGTCGCTTGCTTGAGTTGTAGAGTCGCTTGCTTTTTCAAAGCTAGTGAAATCATTAAAAGTTGTGTTTACATCCGGTTTGAAAGTGGAAGCAGTGTCACTAGATTTACTAGTTACAGTCGTGTCTTCAGAAGTTTCAACTCCATAAGTGGTAGTTGTTAATTGTTTGACATTGAGACCAACACTTATTGTTTGGGTTGCCGTTATGGTTTTTCCTTCAGATTCAGTCACGACGGTTATTGTTTGTGGCTGTCTCACATCTGTAGTTGTGGTATACCAATCGCCTGAAACATCAGTTGTTATAAGTTTAATGACACCCGGTTCAACTTGATAAGCTGCAAAATCGGGATAACTTATCAATGGTAACTCATTACATAAGAAACACGAAACCGGTACTTCTTGTTCTGGAACTTCATCAGGATAAACAATCGCATTATTAGAAAATCCTCCTATGCTTATAATTTTAAACTTAGTTGGATCGTAACCCCAACCTATATGATAAATCATCTCGAATCTGCTAGCATCTTCAGGCACAAAATGAGCGTCACCTTCAATTTCATCATACCAAAATTTTCCTTTCTTACCGCCTTGGATTGAATCGTCGATTCCTAAAAAATTTCCACCACCAAACCCAAAAATACGAATAATTTCGGTCTCAACAGCGGTAGTTTCAAGAACACCGGAATGCTTGTGACTAAGATAAATATGCTGGTCTGCACTTATTAATGGATACATAGTTTTATTGCTGGACGCAAGTACCCCAAACTGACCCAATGTTACACATCCTGAGCCCCAAAGCTTTTTGAAATGAAACATGATCGTATTGGTAAGACAAATACCACCTTCATTCAATATATCAGAATTCATCAAAAATCTGCCCAATCCGTTAGAGTGCTTGTTGTAATTAATGGATCCCAAGTTGACCATTGAATCGTGAGTAAGCGTGAGCGCCAAAGAACCACCCTCGCCAGCACCCTCGATCAAAACTGTACCTGTGTTCAAAAAATTTGCCGTTTTTATGTTGATACTTCCTTTTGCTTCGGAAGATTTGAGATCAAACACCATGGTTCCTTTGTTCTGAATTTGGTTGAAATCGGAATCTTTGAAATTCAATTCGTAATCCAATTTCCTGTTTTTTATCACATAAAAGAACTCACCTGCGGCATCTATATCTAAATATTCACCGAGGTTAGCTTTATTGTTGTCGATTAAATAGAACAGACCTTTATTTTGAATCTGAATTGATTTAAAAGGAGGTTGGGGCCCACGTAATACTGTTGGCGTATTGACAATCAAGTCCCCCATCACGGATAAAACCATGAAAATAATTGGAAGGTAAATCATTGAGGTATCTAAACTTTGTCGAGTGTAAAACTGACTAAACAAACTATATAAATAAATCGATTTGCACTAAATATAGTTTGGTTTTGGCGGAAAAATATTATTTGCAACTCTGGATTTTTGCAACTTCTGATTATTATTTTTTTGCAACCTAAATCTGCGCGACATTGCGTAGCTGTGCATATCTATGCATGTCGAGAAATTTTATACGATAGTTTAGATAATAAAATTAAACATCATATATTTACGGTATTTACGATATTTTTTAGATCCTAAAATCAAACAAACAAACAGCAATTGCAAGAAATGTAAATAGTAACTCATAATTCTTATTACGATAACCTTTGCCTTCGGATATTGTAGATACAGGGTTAGGCACCTCCTGATTTGCAACTTGATCATGATTAAATTCTAAGCTCAGAAAGTTAGCAGTTGTGCTCGAATGATCAGTTTTCGGAAAAGAAGGATTTTTCACTGAGGCATATTGTTCAACTTCATTTGACTTGTAATAACCTCTCAATGATGATTCTAAAATATCAGTTGGTAGATCAAAGTTATTGTTTAAGCTTGGTGTCTGCGAGCCTGTCGTCCATAAGTTTGATGATGATTGTAATTCTTCTACATTTGAAGATAATTTTGAAACTGCAGAAGTGTGTGAACTTGCTGATGTTTGTAGACCTCTTGAAATTTGTGTATCTTCTAATGTTGGTGAGCCTGCCAACGATTGTAAACCTGCCAACGATTGTAAACCTGCCAACGATTGTAAACCTACCAACGATTGTAAACCTGCTAATGTTTGTGAAGCCACTAATGATTCCGAGCCTGTAAATCCCATTGAACTTGCCGATGAATCCAAGCTGGTAGAAGATTTTGAAGCTACGTATGATTCAGTTGTAAATTCTTGGATTGATTTTTGAACAGTATTAGCAAGCGAGACAGCATTTGACTTAGGATTTTCGATCAGGTCTGTAGTTGCTTCAGCTTGTATCATGAAATTCAATGTTGTAGTGTATTTTTCAACCGAATCAGTAGATGAATTCCCGTAAAATTTTTTGGTACCAGCAGTTTCAATCCCGTGAGGAGGTAGAAGTATTGTTGTTGAGTCGCACCTCAGAATACAAGATGTAGTAGTACTTTCAGATGTCGAAGCTGGAATTCCGTACAGGTTCCTCAATGTACTCATATCACTCTTCACGTTTGTAGTCGTGATTGGCAAATCATTACTCGAGAATTTAGATTCCATCAAAATTGTGGTTGTTGCATCAATGTACTCTTCAATAATCGTAGTAGATCTAAAGTATTCAACGGAATCATAATAGTCTACGTCGACTTGTCTCTTCCTTCTTATATGTCCAGAACCCCATGGAACTTCCGGCAATTCATCATAATAAATTGATCTAGACAATGAAAGTAATGATGTCGACAAGTGTTTATTCGAACCATCAATATTGACCTCTATTTGTTTAAGACCAACACTTGCCCTCTGACGATCATCGACTATGGTATAAATCTCTGTATATAAATATTTTGCAGGTAGATAAGAAGTTTCCCAGATACCCATTTCATTTTTGCTGGCTATTCCGGTCAACGCAACTTCACGCGCATCAACCATGGATGTTATAGTAATCTTTTGTAGATTTAAATTCAAATCGGTAGATTCAGCAACAAAACTTGTTTCAATTGGAAATAAATCTAATTCTTTAGTATTTCTCCATAATTCGTATCCATCGTGATAGATCACTTCAACTTGTTCTCTTCCAATGTGATTATCACTTGTATGATCATAGACATATGTGGACGTAGACAAGTCAAATGTTTGTGTGAATTGAGATATTTGCTCATTGTTGTTGGATACTCTGACGAGACCTACGCCCGTAATGGTAGAGTCAAACTCATCGGTGATTGTAAAAGTTGTGGTGTAAGAATATTCAATTGGTAAAGTCATTGTTGAAGTAACCTCCTTGCCTTCAATGTTTTGAACAAAAACAACAGCATCAATTGTTAAATTATTAAAGTCCATCGATTTTATGACTGATGTCGTAAACGAATAATTGAACGGCAAAAACTCAGTGTGAGTCGTTTTTCTAGTATGGTCGACCTCAACTGAAACAACAGCAGTAATTGGAACTATTCCAATGTCACTGGTTTTTGAAATAACAGATGTATATATATAATTGATTGGCAAAAGTGAAGTAGAAGTGATTTTTTCATTGTCGCTGTCATTGTCGATAATCACAATCCCAGTAATTTGTATAATTCCAATATCAGTAGTAGTCGGTATAGTTGTAGTGTAAGTTGTTGGTAGCATTTTCTCTGTATTAAGATCCTCTAAAACGATAGTTTCTCTCCATAACTCAACACCATCATGATAGATAATAAGCACTTTATTTCTCTTATTTGAATTATCAGGTAAATCAGAAGTATAGGTTGATGTAGACAATTGAAAGATTTTCGTCGCCGGAACATTGTCCAGATCAATTTTCACAAGACCCAAACCTGTTGATAAAATATTCTTTTCGTCTGTAATAGTAAAAGTAGTTGTATATGAGTACTCAGTTGGCAAAATCTGTGTTTGAGTAACCGTGGATGTATGATAATCTTCTACAGCAACAATTCCTGCAACTAAGACATTACCAAAACCAGTTGACTTTGTTATGGTTGTAGTGTAAGAATACTTTATTGGCATAATTAAAGTAGACGTCAGTTGAAGTGTGTGATCATCTTTGACAGCCACTACCTTTGTGACTGACACAATTCCAATATCAGTCGATTTTTCAACAACTGTGGTATACGTATAATCTAGTGGCAATAGCAGAGTTGATATAACCGGTTTTATATGATCATCTTTCACCAAAACTACACCAGTGATCAAAACATCACCAACGTCTAAAGATCTCGTAATTGTTGTGGTGTAAGAGTATTCTAATGGCAAGGTTGAAGTAGATGTTGTTTTTTGTTTGTGGTCATCTTTAACCGCCACTATACCAGTAACCAATACATCTCCAATATTGGCAGTTTTAGTAATAATTGTAGTATACGAATAATCAAGTGGTTTCAATTTCGTAGTCGTAACCTTATTTGTGTGATCATCTTTCACCTCAACGACACCTGTAATTAGAACTTCACCAACATCAGTAGACTTTGTCACCGTTGTTGAGTATGAATATTTAATCGGCAAAAAAGATGTAGAAGTCGTTTCTTGATCATCGTCCTCTTTAATAAATACAACACCAGTAACTAATACATTTCCAATGTCTGTGGATTTAGTAATGACTGTGGTATAAGAATGGTCAAAGGGTGAAAGGTTTGTAGACGTGATTCTTTTGGTGTGATCATCTTTGACGACGACAACTCCCGTGATCAAAACTTCACCAATACCTGAAGACTTTGTAATTGTTGTGGTGTAAGAATATTCTATTGGCAAAGTTGAAGTAGATATTTTCCTATCTTTGTGGTCATCCTTAACTGCAACTATACCCGTAACCAATATATTTCCAATATCGGTAGTTCTAGTAATTATTGTGGTATACGAATAATCAAGTGGTTTTAGTTTTGTAGTCGTAAACTTAATTGTGTGATCATCTTTCACCTCCACAATTCCTGTAACATAAATATCACCAATATCTGTAGACTCTGTAAATGTTGTGGTGTAAGAATATTTCATTGGCAAAGTTGAAGTAGATATCCTTCTATTTTTGTGGTCATTCTTAACCGCCACTATACCAGTTACCAACACATTTCCAATATCGGTAATTTTAGTAATGATTGTAGTATACGAATAATCAAGTGGTTTCAATTTCGTAGTCGTAAACTTATTTGTGTGATCATCTTCCACCTCCACAACTCCTGTAACATAAATATCACCAATATCTGTAGACTCTGTAAATGTTGTTGTGTAAGAATATTTTATTGGCAAAGTTGAAGTAGATATCCTTTTGTTTTTGTGGTCATCCTTAACCGCCACTATACCCGTAACCAATATATTTCCAATATCAGTAGTTTTAGTAATGATTGTAGTATACGAATAATCAAGTGGTTTCAATTTCGTAGTCGTAAATTTATTTGTGTGATCATCTTTCACCTCCACAACTCCGGTAATAAAAATTTCACCGATATCAGTAGACTTTGACACCGTTGTCAAATATGAATATTTAATCGGCAAAGAAGATGTAGATGTCGTTTCTTGATCACCATCGTTTTTAATGAATACAACACCAGTAACTAATACATTTCCAATGTCTGTGGATTTAGTAATAACTGTGGTATAAGAGTGATCAAAAGGTAAAACATTTGTAGACGTGATTCTTTTCGTATGATCATCTTTGACAACAACAACTCCCGTTATCAAAACCTTACCAATATCTGAAGGCTTTGTAATTGTTGTGGTGTAAGAATATTCTATTGGCAAAGTTGAAGTTGAAGTTGTTTTTTGTTTATGATCATCCCCAACTGCAACTATACCGGTAACCAATATATTCCCAATATCGGTAGTTTTAGTAACTACAGTAGTATAAGAATAGTTGATTGGATCCAATTTTGTTGTGGTGTACTTTTTTGTATGATCATCTTTCACCTCAACGATTCCTGTAACATAAATATCACCAATATCTGTAGACTCTGTAAATGTTGTTGTATATGAATATTTTATTGGCAAGAGTGAAGTTGACGTTATTCTATTTTTGTGATCATCTTCAATTGCTACAACACCAGTTACAAATATGTTTCCAACGTCAGTTGACTTTACAATCGTTGTAGTAAACGAATATCTAAAAGGTAATAATTTTGTAGATTGAATCTTGAAATTGTAGTCGTCCTCCACAAAAATAATACCGGTAACTAAAACGTCATCATATTCATCCTTCTGTGTAATTATGGTTGAGTAAGAATACTTGACAGGTTCAAACAATGTTGACGTTATTTTTCTTGTACGATCATCTTTTTCAATCACTACCCCAGTCATCTCAATTTGACCAATATCCGTAATTGTTTCAATTGTAGTTGTATACAATGTCGAAGTGACAACTCTTTTGTAATCCTTTTCTGTAGTATGATCCTTAAATTCATTACTATTCAAATCAATATCCTCGAGTCCTTGATAAAATTCATTATTATTCAAAGCAAATTCATTGTTGATTAAAGCAATATCCATAAGTTCTTGATAAAATCCATTATCAATATGTGCGGGGGCTTCTACTGTTTTTGATTTTTCACCGACATCTGGTATAAATATCTCAGTTTTTAAGTCTGGCAAGATTTCAGCAAATTTAGAGGGTATTGCTGTGTTTTTCGTTGTTTTTTTGTCATTTGTCGAAGTAGCTATGTTTATTGTTTGTTTTCCACTAATTGGTTGAGAAATTGTGTGCCACCAAGATTCAGAATTTGATGTGACTTTAACCTCATAAGTTGTTCCATGATTTATTTCATTGTAAGATGTGGGTTTTGGGTTAGGTAGGAATTGAGTTTTGGTAATTGTTTTATCATTATCTAAAACATGCAATATCAACATTGCATCTCTTAATATACCATCACTATCTGTGACTCTTGTTCGCGAAGTTAAAACAGTCACAACCTGGACATTTTCAATTTCAGTTGTCCATTTATCGTCTTTATTTCTAAAAATCGAAGCAAGTCCTGTAGCTCCAACAATTTCGTCGCCGACTAAAGTCTCATATTTGGTCACATATTGAGTAGTCTCTGGTGTAATTACCGATGTCACCGTGACTTCTTTATTATTAGCATCTTTATAGATTTTTATCTTTGCCGCTTGTATCTCCAAATCGCCTTCTTCGTTCGCAACCAACACATCTGTCTGATATTGCAAATTCATAAATGTTGTTACTACTTCTGTGTGTGTATACCATCCAAACCCAAATCTATCTTCAATTTCAATAATTTCAGTCCTGTAAACTTCATTAAAATCTTTATCCAAAGTTTGTACCACTCTGGTATAAACTGTCGGTACATTATCGTTTGTATCGGTATTTAATATTGAATAATGGTAATTTCCACCGCCAAACAAATATGCAACAGCCATTCCCTCTGCTACGTAAACAGACCCGCTGTCTTCATCCGTTGTTGTGTAAACAAGTGGAAGTAATTGGGTTCGAGTGATACTCACGTCTTCAGAGACGGTAAACCATCCACGATATGGATCAGAATCAACTTTGATTAAAGCTGTGTTCCAAACCGGACCTTCCCCCAAGTCAGTTAAATGTGTAGCGAAGTATGAGGTTGGACTTGGTTCTACTATTTGGGCAGTTTCTGATACCCAATTATCATACTGGTCTTTCTTCACGTTGATGATCACATCCGCCTCTGTTATATAACCTCCTGCCAATAACCTTGTAATTTTGGTTGAATATCTGCTTGATACTGGTGGAGTGTATTCAGCCGTGATTGTCTTAAGTTGACCTTCTTGTATGGTGGCCATAACTATTGCACTAATTGTTGATGTTCTCATTTGATTAGCGGATTTATAATGACTCAATCGAACTAAAGTTTGAGGCGGTGGGGTGTGTGTGGTCACTGTCATCCATTGACCTTCATCATCGTGAGTAACAAACTGTATTTGACCTTTATCATTCGAGTAAGCAACTGGTTCGATTCCAGGAATTTCAGATACGGGTTCACAAGGTTTGCAATTAGCCTTGTTCGATGATCTGGGAGGCAAGTCTCGATACATCACTGCATTATCCTGATAATTCAGTGTACTTACGATTGAAAATTTACCAACATCATAACCCCTACCAATATTGAATAATCTTGATTTGGCCACAAGCGCACTTGGAATAAGTTTCAAGATTCCAGTATCCGAATCATAACTAAAACCTGTGTTACCTTTTCTCCTCCAATCAATTCCAAAAAGTTGTTGTTCTTGACCTGCTAAAGAATGGGTGAGACCAATCATGTTCCCATTTCCAAATCCTGCCACAGTGTAAGGATCAGAAGTTTTTACATGTGAGACTAGAATTTCTGCTGTACTATGTTTCATATAAATTGTTTGATCTTCTGAAAACGTATTGAACCCAAAATCATCAAGTGCTGATCCTGCATTAAGCACAATACATCCTAAACCTCGCACTTTTGCCTGTTGTTCATACCAACCATTTATCAAACAGATTGAGCCTTGATTTTCCATTTTTAAACTATTCATTTTAATTTTCGAGTTGTCTCTTCGTCTTTGAGAGAACAAAATGACTCCATAATTCTTGACATCAATGAAATTAAATGAAGTAACACCACGTTCATTCCCGTTACTCAAGAACTGCATTTGCCCGCTGTTTGTTAATCTCAAAGCATTGATTCGAAATGAATGGGCTCCAATAGCTCTTGAAGAATCAACAACAAAATCGCCTCGGTTATTGATATCTCTTATGGGACCGAGAAAATGGAACGTAAGCGGTTTTCCTTTATTCCTCGAAGCAACGTAAAAGGCAGACTTTTTTTCAACTTTCAAACCACCAACAATCACAAGTACATTGTTGTCAATAATCGACCAATACGCCCCGTTGCTGATACTGATAGGTCCTACGCCGAGCTTGAACCCTCCATAATCAATTTTGCTTGTAGATATCTCAATAGATAGGCACAACTGAAGTAAGTATAGTAAATACAAGACCCACATTAAGCTCTGAGGTGAATTTTGACACCAGACATGGGCCTGAATTGAGTGTGGTTTTGTACTTTCGAGTCAAACCCATGATAAAATAATTTCGTTACACGTTTAAATAATAAATGTCATTGCAACATGGATATTTTTTATTCTGGAAACTGGAAAATAATACTTCCACGCTGTGGATAGTTGTGGAGTTTTTGTACTCGTAGAATTTTGACATTATATCTGTAGCACACACTTTCACCTTGCCAACCACCGAATGCTATGCATAAAATTACCTCGTAAATTATTTGGCATTTATGTGTTAATTTTACTCACTTTTAAGCAATATCCGCCGTTTCAGGCAATACGTAACCTAGTAAATTTATAGCCCTTTGGTATTAGAATTTAAAAATTCAAAACTGGAACCTTTGAAGCAAAGTTGTAATTGCAATTTCGCTTTATCCATGCTTGAACTCATGGCAATTAGCAGTCGTCACGCTTTTTCTCTCTATTCATCATCAAATACCCTCTAAATGAGCACGTAATTGAAGCAGCTTAATTGATCGAGCTCGAATATGATTAAATAATCGATTCAAACCAACAAAGATTAGCCACACAATCGTTATTTCAAAAGGTATTTGATTATAATAGAAAACAAAAGCTTACACACTCTATCGTTACAAAATAATACACGATATATATTTAAGAAAAGTTATATTATTTAATACCAAGCTCCTCTTTCTTGATACCCGTATTGAGGATATTGTTGGTAACCACCATATTGAGGAATTATAGGTTGTTGTGGCAAAGGCTGTTGTTGGTGGCCAGAACCTTGACTACCTGATTGTTGTTGAGAATCGGTTGTTTCTGAATTAGAAGATGTTTGACCATTTGTTTGTTGACCCTGTTGACCTTGTTGAGGTTGCTGGAATTGTTGTTGAGGATAAGAGTATCCTGGATATCTGGTGCCGAACTGATTAGGATTGTAATATTGTTGTTGTGCAGCAGCGGTGAATCCATTCGACCCACCTGAAATTTGTTGTTGTGGTTGCTGTTGTTGTTGAGGTTGTTGCTGTTGAATTTGTTGGTTTTGTTGTTGAGGAGTACCAGATGCACTAACACCAGTGTTGAAACCAGTTGAGCCTACATTACCAGCAGAGTTAAAGTACGGATTGTTGTAATACCCGTAATAATAAGGATAAGCAAATGGAGTTGGAATTTGCTGTTGCTGTTGTTGCTGCTGCTGCTGTTGTTGTTGCTGTTGTTGAGCTTGTTGAGCAGCCAAAACAGCAGCTTGTTGCTGTTGCTGTAAACTAGTTTGAGTGGTGATTGGACTTTGATTAGAGTCAGCTGAGTTAGTGGCTTGTTGGGTGTATTGTGAATAACTACCGGCTGAAGTGCTAGCATGGTTGGTTGCTGGTGATGCTATATTACCAAAAGCGGCGGCAGCAGCAGCTTGTTGTGTATATCCACTGTAATCATAACCTGGGTATCCACCAAATTGCGCACCAGGTTGAGCAGCAGTTTGTTGGAATTGATTATAGTAATCAAATTGTTGTTGTTGAGGTTGTTGAGGTTGTTGTTGCTTGGTGTTGTATTGGCTTGACTGCTGATGTTGTTGATGATGTTGTTGTTGTTGTTGATGATGTTGTTGCTGTTGATGTTGTTGTTGTTGCTGTTGATATCTTGGTTGTTGATTGTATAAGCCATATCTCTGTTGCTCAACTTGTTGCGCTTGTTGTGGCGCTTGTTGTTGTTGATGTTGTTGTGCTTTAGGTTGTTCTTGTTGAGCATTTTCTTTTTGTTGTTCTTCTTCACTCAACGATAATGATCCAAATGAAATTCCGACAGAGTTGATCTGATCTTGATTAGGCAAAACAACTTGTTGTTGTGGTTGAGAAGAAGCAGGTGGTTGACTTACAGCTTGAACAGTTGGTGAGACTTCTACTGATTGCTGAGGTTCTGGAATATCTTTATTAGCAGCCTCGATTTCTGATTGTTCTGCTACTTCTTTCTCTCTTTCTGGTTCTGGAAGTAATTCTGATTTTTCTTGTTTAAGTTCTGGTTCAGCTTTAACTTCTTTTGCTTTCTGTACATTTTTTTCTTCTTTAGCAATATCGTCTTTAATAACTTGGCTTATTGCCGCTGCCCAACTATTCAAACCAGCTGGTACAATAGAATCTTTCAACGTACTTTCTTTTTCTTTTTCGTCAAGCGACGCCTCTTTTCTTCTTGGTTTTGAATCAACTTTTTTAGATTCTCGGTCCTTTTTTCTTATATGATCGTCTTTAGTTGTAATTGGTTTATCCTTTTTGTTGGCCAAATTCTTTTTTGATTTATTGAAAGGGATAGTTTTTGCAACTGGTTCTTCCTCTTTGACCTCCTTCTTCTTTTTCTCTTTTTTTATAGGTTCCCAACGAGATACTTTATTATTAACAATTAAATCAATCACAACTTCCACATTGTGATTATTTTCTTTATATACGTTTTCTAAATCCTCTAGTTGCCAATCAGGAAACATTTCTTGCAAATTAGCTAGTTCTAGTGATTCATTATTGCTGTCATTATTATTATTTGTGCCAAACCTCTTTGATTGGTTTTTGAACGATAAATTCTTCTTATTTGACATTTTAGTATCAAATTTTAATTGGTATTACTATTTTTTTTCTTCAATGAACTGAAAAGTTTAATTTGTTGTTGAATGATGTTTTTTTTTTTTTTTTTTTTTTTTTCCCACTGTATTGAGTTAGTGCAGAATTTATCAATTTAAGGCAAGCAATTAGTAGAGAAAAATATTCATTGAGAGATGCATTAATTATATAACTTTGACAAGGTTATTGCTGGACTTTTCTTCTTGGCTTATCATTGGGTCTACGATGCATGTAACTGTATCATGGAATAAAGTGTATATGATGTCTTTCAATTCGTCTCCTGTCTGTTTGAAATCTGGGTAAGAATTGACTTCTAATAAGCTGACGGTAGAATCTTGGTCGATTATGAAATCGATTCCAAAAAATTCTATACTATTTGGTAACGGTTGGAAGTTGATTTTATCCACCGTTGAAGCTGCTTTGAATAGATCAGTGGTGATTTGACAAATTTGGTCAAAAATGTGTTCTTTATTCTCAAGTTGATCTACGTTCCAGAAAGACTCAACTAATGGATTTATGTCTTTTTGTATACAGGTGTTTGTTAAATGCCCGTTCATTTTGATTTCATTATTTTCTTCTATTGGTGATGTGTATGGTTCATCAGAGAACAAACAAAGGATGTTTTTATAAACGTAAACATTCAAATCTCCTTGACAAACAATGTAAACTCTGAAATGGAATTTTTTGTTATCATAGTCTGATAATAATAAAGGATTTGATTTGTATTCTTGTACAATGAAGTGTCTTAATTGTGACACAATGACTCCATTTTCTTCCTCATTTTCATCACCATCTTCTTCAAATGAGTTGAAAATTGTCTGCAATTGATCAATGGTTTTAAAAATTCTAATTCCTTGAGCTTTATCACTCATGCTTGGTTTGAGTATCCAATATTTTTCATTTTTATTAATTTCATCACGCAACTCATAGCACTCATCCAAACTGTCGTCTAGAAACTCAGCATAATCGACTTCTAATTGATATGATTCTGGAACAGCTTGATTCAAAATACTATTTGGGTTCTTTGCAACGTAATGATGTATTGTATTTGATAAATAGTGTTTTCTTATTAGTGCTTTTCGGTAAACATAAGAAGGTATAAAATAATTTTTTTTTGAAATTGAGTCGAAATCGATATCTTCATACTCACAATAATGGAAAACTTTGTCATTCGATTTGATTATTGATTTATCATCGGTTATAATATAACCCAATTTTTCAAAAGGTTCAACCAAAGGTTTGTAAATATATGAGTCTTTTGATATGTTGATCAAAAAGTATTTGTCTTCTAAACTTATTTCACCTATCAAAGGCTCAACTATTTTAAAAGAAGCTTTTAGAGGAGTGACACTGATTCCTTCATTGAGTAATACTCTTGAGTCGGTGTGGTCCAAGCTTTGCAAACCATCCTTGTAAACTTTCTTAAAATCAGGAGCCCAATGAAATTGGGTGTCTCCAGACTTGTTTGTTTCAGCTGAATATATTGAATGCCAATTATTCTGCAAAATTGGAGCATAATGTACTTTGGTGGTATTTGATAATGACTCAATTAATGGGACGTTTATTGAAAATAAATCAATTTCGGTTGAATTTTTCAACTTTGAATATAATTTCTTAACCAATTTCAATGACAATTCACTTGCTTTTTTCAAAATATCATAATCGTGATCTAAATTATTAAAAGCATAACTGATTGCAATTGATTTCACATTATGAGTGACAGCCTCCATTGCAGCGCCAACAGTCCCACTAGTCAAGATGTACAAATTACTTGAGTTTTTACCAAAGTTAGGTCCACTGATGACTAAATCAACAGGGATGGAATCATTTAAATGGTGAATACCGATATCAGAACATGCCGCGGGAGTAGAATCGATCAAATTCCATTCTTGATAGCTCTCATCATTGTTATACTTTACCTCTCTTTTTTCAAACGGTCCTTCAAACAGATTAATCTCATTTGATTTTGAAAGTGTGGAGATCTTTGTATAAATGTATTTGACAGATAGTAACTTACCCGCAAAATGGGCTTTGCCGATCCATGACCTCTGTTGATCAGGAACAACAATTGTCAACTTCCAATCTGTTTTTAAAATAATCTCGTCGACTAAATACTTAAAGTATGGACAAACTTTGTCATTCAAAGGGCCATCATCATTGGTTAACAATACATGCATTTTGATAATTACCAAACACACTGGAAAAAAAAAAAAAATTAATACTAGAGAAAACTTTTACAACCAACCTCCACAACCATGTCAGTGTTTCTTGGACACTCTTCCCAATTTTCTCAAGCCACAGTTGATCCCGAGAAGCTCAAGCTTGCAGAAATACAGTTTTCAGCAACGGCGTTCACATTCAATAAGTTGTTAAGAAGATGCGAGTTAAAATGTCTAGTACATCATTATTCAGAAGGTGAATTAACAAAAGGTGAAGTAGAATGCATAGACAGATGTGTATCAAAATACGTTAAAGCAAATTCAGTGATAGGCGAGCATTTCCAAAACAGGAGGTTAGATCCGTTTAACAATATGCCAGAATATAAAGAAATAAAGTCAAGACTAAGAGGAGACATACCTTAAACTCCAATTCCTAAAAATAGACTTGTATATACATCAATAAACAGATTAATAATTTTTCACTTTTACGTTTTATATATTAAAATTACAAATTAAATTTATAATTGATCTTTAGTGTGGAAAACTTCCAAAGCTTCAGTAATTCTTTTAGACATGGTTTTTTCACCTTCTCTAACCCAGACTCTTGGGTCAAAGTATTTTTTGTTTGGTTTGTCTTCACCATCTGGGTTACCAACTGGGGTATTTAAGTATTCGATTTTGCTGGTGATGTAATCCCTGATACCAGTCAAGTAAGCATATTGACAATCGGTATCCAAATTAACTTTAACAACACCGTTTTTAATGGCAGTGTCGAATTCTTGTTGTGATGAACCTGAACCACCGTGGAAGACCAAGTATAATGGATGTTTGGCGTCAGTACCAATTTGTTTTTTAGCGTAGAGTTGATGTTCACCCAAAATTTCTGGTTTTAATTGAACGTTACCTGGTTTGTAAACACCGTGGACGTTACCGAAAGCAGCAGCTATGGAAAAGTTTGGACTGATTTTAGATAATGATTCGTAAACAGCAAAAACAGTTTCTGGTAAGGTGTAAAGGGATTCTTTTTGAACGTGTTCGTTATTAACACCATCTTCTTCACCACCAGTGATACCAATTTCCATTTCTAACCATTGACCGATTTTGGCCATTCTTTCGAAATATTTGGCACAAGTACCAATGTTTTCTTCATCGGTTTCTTCAGATAAATCCAACATGTGACTTGAAAACAATGGTTCACCAGTTTCTTTGTACCATTTTTCATCAGCTTCTAACATACCATCGAACCATGGTAATAATTTTTTGGCACAGTGGTCAGTGTGTAAAACAACTGGGATACCGTAAGTTGGAGCAATTGCTCTGATGTAATGAGCAGCAGCAATTGCACCTGCAATTGAGGCTTCTTGGTCTTTGTTGGCAACACCTTTACCAGCAAAGTAAGCTGCACCACCTTGGGAAGTTTGTAAGATGATTGGAGATTTGCTGTCTCTTGCGGCTTCAAGAGAAGCGACAACGGTAGAACTTGAGGTAACATTTATAGCTGGAATGGCAAAACCTTTTTCTTGGGCGTAATCGAATAAATCTTTGACGTCTTTACCGTAAATGACACCTGATTTTTTCAAAACTGCTGGAGGAGACATGATTGGATTGTATTATAAGTTATATATATATAAGTTGTTGATAAATAAATATATATTTGTGAAAAACAGAAGAGGGAAAAGAGAAACTGAATACTGCCAAAGTTGATCAATTTATAATTCATAGTGGAAAAAAAAAAAAAAAAAAAATAAAAATAAAAACAATCAACAGATTCAACCTCAAGTTGTTTAATTTTTTTTTGCTACTTGCTCCTCATTTTTTTCTGTCTATTCTGAAATTCAACAAACCAGCTTTCACCGACTTATTGTTGCTTCGTTTCGATTAAGAACGCTTTTCAACAATTGAACGCTGCATCAATTGTCATTTCAGACTCACCAATTGTTGTTTTTGATTCTCGACATTGAATTTTCAAAATGTTTGTTCAGTCGAAAAATACACAAAAAGGAATCGAAACAAGCACCAAAAAAAAAAAAAAAAGTCCGCAACGCAAAGGCCCGTCGTGTCATTTCAAACACTACCACCGCTGACGATCAAGGTTGAAATTAATGTAAAAAAATGTCTTTCCTGATGTCATAGTACATTCTTCCATCACTATCGCTTAATTACAGTTCTGTTGTCCGTTCTAATTGTCCACAATCTCGCCATTATTGTATAGTCCCTGTGTTTGCCCTAAAACGTGCATAGTTGAAAACGTAGCACCAGACTGGTTCCGTTGGCCCTAATACATTGATCCTGGTGACGCCGGGAGAGATCTTACCATTGGAATCACATGATCAGCACTACTTTTTTTTTTTTTATTTTGTTTTTATTTTTTCTTCACCTTGACTAAAACAGCTTGTTAACAAGTTATAAATTATCACCAGACACAATGAGCCTTTTAACCACATTAAATCTGCTACCCTATTATCAATTTGATATTAATAATCAGCAGGAATTTAAACAGATATCACAGCTAATAAGTATCCATTTGTCAGAACCATATTCCATATATGTATACTGGTATTTCTTGAACAACTGGCCTCAATATTGTTTCATAGTCAAAGATGAGCTGAATGAAAATATAATAGGTGTCATCATATCCAAAATTGAATTGCATCGACAAGTGAGATTCAGGGGGTACATTGGAATGTTGGTTATAGACCCCAAATATAGAAAACAAGGAATCGCTAAAAACTTGGTTAAATTGACAATTGAGAAAATGGTGTCAGCAAACGTGGATGAAATAATGTTGGAAACCGAAGTTATTAATGCTGGAGCGTTAAAATTGTATGAAAGTTTTGGTTTCCTAAGAACGAAAAGACTACATCGATACTATTTAAACACTCATGATGCTTATAGACTAATTTTACCTTTAAGTAACAAAGCTCACACAAGAATAGCATTTTTACCAGTGCAATGTTAACAATGTACGTTTGTCGTGTCATGAATTTATCTTTCAAGACACGAGTCACGTTAATTTTTTATTTTTTATTTTCTATCCACGCGTTTCCAATGGACTTTTAAATTGTGTTTTTTATTTTTTTCAAAACCTTTTTATCATTCTTTAGTTAATCATGTTAGAAGGTAAGTTCGACGAAAGTGCTCTATTAAAGAAGATTGTTGAGTCAATTAAAGACTGTGTTAAATTATGTAATTTCAATTGTACAGAACATGGTATAACTGTCCAAGCAGTTGACGATTCCAGAGTTTTATTAGTCAGTTTATTGGTTGGTCAAACTGCCTTCACTGAATATAGATGTGATAGAGACATCACTTTAGGAATTGATTTGGAAAGTTTTAGTAAAATCATCAAATGTGGTAACAATGAAGATTTCTTAACTTTATTGGCTGAAGACTCACCAGATTCAGTCATGACTATATTTGAAGACAGAAAGAAAGAAAGAATTTCAGAATACAGTCTTAAGTTGATGAATATCGATTCTGAGTTTTTAAAAATTGATGACATGGATTACGATACCGTTATAACTATGCCAAGTGGCGAATTTTCAAAAATTGTAAGAGATTTAAAAAATTTAAGTGAATCTCTTAATATTATTGTTACAAAAGATAGTGTCAAATTCTCAAGTGAAGGTGACACCGGTTCAGGTTCTGTGATATTGAAACCTTATAATGATTTAGATAAACCCGATGAAAGTGTATCTGTTCATTTGGACAATCCTGTTGATTTGACTTTTGGATCTAAATATTTGAGTGATATAATCAAAGCTTCAACTTTGTCCAACCAAATTACAATAAAATTAGCTGATAAAACTCCAGCTTTGTTTGAATTCAAATTGGCTGCTGGTGGTTATTTGAGATTTTACTTAGCACCTAAATTTGACGATGACGAATAGTAAAATTATTAATATAAATTGTTTATTAGGAGCTTTTCTTGTCGTGCATTTCTTTACCCCATTTATATAAATTATTTTTTAGTCTGTCAGCTCTAATCAAACCATTTCTCAAATTGGTGAGATTTTTTATATACTCATGTTGCCTTTGTATACTTACTTGCAAATAATTTGTCAATTCCTCTTTAACATTGTTTTCTTCCTTCTCTTGTAGATTTTTTTGGAAATTTTCATATCGTTTTAAAGCTTTTGGTAATGCAAAAAATGGATCTGAAACTTCATTATCATCATCATCATCATCAGAAGAAGAAATATTTTCAATTTTTTTATCATCATTGAGTTTATGATCATAGCTTTTTAACCCCAAGTTTTCTTCTAATAAATAAAACCAATCTTCACCATTCAAAACTTGCAACAACTTATTTAACCAGTTTAAATTAATTTGTTCAACTTCTATTAGTTCTATCAATTCCATACTCATCTTGGACAATGTTGTAGATTTGAAAGTCTTGGAAATTGCAGGATGAGATATTATTTCTGAAGGATGATTCAAGGGTGATAGTAAATCAATAATCCTTGACGTATTGAAAATTTCAAAATCACTTTCATCACCCAGATCTTCCTCTCCATCTTCTTCGTATTCGTCCCACTTTCGTTTGTTTCTATTTGTCTGTGTAGTTATGAAGTCATTGGTGAAAACAGTGTACGGCCTGTTGTTGTAGGTCACTGTTTGCGGTTGTAATTTGTTGAAATTTGGCTCTGATGAAGTTAGCAATTTGTAGCCACGGTTGTATGTTGGAAGCAATTCATTAAAACTGCCTTCATTTTCCTTCTGGTCGTATGCTTTCGTCCTAGCTTTGAAGGATGCTTGTTTAAATCGAGAGATGATTTCTTGTGAAGTGGAGTCCAACATTAGAGATATATGTAAAGAACAAAAAAAAAAAAAAATAAACTACTGATATGAAAATACACAACACAACACACTACCACAACGATCACAGCTAGATGATCAAAAGACTGAACAGTTGCTTGATGATTGTAGTGGCTGTGGTGTAATGATTCTCTTCACTAACTGGTAGATTGACTTGAAGAATATCTGCATTTGTAGAAACGCACAAACAACAATATAAATGCAAACGTTGAATCCATGTCTTGAATTGTTGTCTCAATCTCTCGTCATGGATCAGGTAGTGGTGTCTGTATTTTGGTGTTGTAAAATTTGTGTAGTCTTTTGATAAAAAAACCAAGTTGCATCAACCAAACAGTTTTTATTTTCAGTGGCAAACTTTAATGTCGGACATTTCTTATCTACTAGCTTATAATTCTCATGATGGATCATCTATCAAGATACCTAAACCCATAAGGTTCCATAATTTGGCCGAGTTCAGAAACTATATTGGAGTGACGTTTTCAATTGAACTAGATAATATCTTCATACTAACCTCATTCGGATTAAAATTGAACTTCAATATAATCAACGAAATAAACGAAATATTCATATACGATAAACAGTTGTTTTCAAATGAGGTTGATAGCCACTCGAAACTCAATTTTTTCAAAAACGAAATATCATTTAATCAACCCAAAAAGTCACCTTTTGAAGATAACATGAATTTGAGGATGAACCTAACTAATAATACCAATCTAAACAGAGCATGGTCAAAGACAATTTTTCAAGAATGTATAAAATTGGAGGAACAGAGTAAAGAATCGATCAAAACTATAAATGTTATATTCAAATCATTAAATACCATCTTTCAATTCCTAACTAACTTTATTCAAGATATTGAAAAAAGCTTTACAAACTATCATAATCATATAAGATTGATAAGTTATAAAACATTGCATAAATCATGGGCTGAAAATTATAAAAATTTGCAGCATTTCCCAGTTTTAAAAATCGATAACAAATCGATAAAATTGGCCAACTTTGTCAAGGAATCAACTTTGAAAGAATATGCAAACTACGTGGCGGAGAATTTACCTCGAATAGTTGCAAAGTTTGATGAAACTGACAAGATTATAAACTCGGTGAATACAGACAAATTGAAGATCGATTCGTCGATTGAGAATCTTCGGAATCAATCGATTGATAAATTCAAAAACACAAACCTTTCACACCTTATTCAGAGCATAAATGAGAACGTGAACAAGATTGCAAACTCTGACGCATCAACTATCCAGTCCTTGACTTCGAATTCGTTGTACAACAACGCAAACGAATTGTATAATTATTTCCGAGAGTTGAACAAGTTTAAGAGAAATTTAATATCAAAGTCATTCAACATATTTAATTCAATTGCAAACCTACAAATGAAAATGGTCAGTCAAAAAACTGAATTTAAAAAATTGGTGGATCAAAATGAGACATTACCATTGATAAAGAATTATGAAGATTACTTATCTTTGACCATTGATTTGCCATTAATATTTGGGTTTTTAATCGTTGAGAAAAGGCGACAGTTTGAATGGTTTGATTTTTATTCGAAAGGGATAGTCAATAATGTATCTGAGCAACTTTCAACAATCATTGAGCATGAAAAATTATTCAGAAACGTTTGGAATAAGAAATTTGGCACTTTTTTAAGGGTTTTGAATGAGCCCGTGGCAACATCTTTACCAAATATAGATGTTACATTAATTGGGAACGATCAAGTGGTTTATTTATCAAATTTTACAGTCGAGAGAAGTGATATTGAAAATTACATTCAAATATTATCAAAGACGAATGCAAATTTTTCAAAAGTAATTGACAAAAACTACAACGATCTTGTTAAATCGACCAACAATATGAAAATTCTAACCAAAAGAATAACATCTTTAAGTACTTTAACGGAGCAAGAATTGGAAAATTCGACAAATGAATTGAACCTAATATCTAATTTACAAAAGCATATCAACAGGTTGGAATATTTATTGCATCAACAAGAGATGAAAAAATTATCTAGCTGGCCGCCTATTTTAAAAGTTGACAACGACCCAACAAGATTGTTGAAAAGAAACTCTTCAAATACTGTATTGAACAATACATCTAGTTCGTTTTCACCGTCCACGGGATCTCAATTTTTAGAAGCTTCAACTATAGATAAACACCTTGACAATATAAAGTTGAAAAAGGAAAATTTAGAAACCAAGAATCAGCTTGAAAAACAACACAAAGAGTTTCAAATCGAGAGGCAAGAGACAGAGAGGAAAATTGATGATATAAAACAAGAAAATACGACATTACAAAGCAGGATCAATGATAATGAGATCAAGTACAATTTGGAATTAAAATCCAAGGATGACGAACTTGAAAATCTTAAAAAAGAATTACAGAGACTAGAAGTTGAGAAGAAAGCATTGAAAGATAGCAAGGACGAATCAGAGAAAAAGAATATCGAATTACAACAAAAATTGAATTCTGTAACGGAGGAGAAACAGAATGCAATTTCTTCAAACCAGCAACGGAACATCCATGAATACTGTTTGATTCTAGAAAGCATGGGGTTGTTATTGGTACAAGAGGACGGTGTTTTCAAAATCAAACGAGTTAAAGGGTTGAAGAAAAAGAAGAATGAATCCGACATGAATCAAAGCCAAGCTATAAACGATATCATCAAGGATTTAATAGAAACGAATGATATTCCATCTGAATTAAAAGATCATGGGTTTTTCTACAACGCGATCAACAAGCGATTCCAAGATGTGGAAAATTTCGCCAAACAGCAGATGAAAGAGAACAAGAAACTAAAAGATATTGTCAACAGAATATGATTGTTTAAGTTTATGATAAATACAAAACATCTTCTTCTGTTGTGCACAGTCTGCCAAAGTGACTGATATATAAACACCTCCATTTTTGACCGATTTACAAACTTCTCCTTAATTGGCAATGAGTTAGTATACGCTAAACAAAATAAAACAAAGAGTTGAAAAATATTGTCAACAGAATATAATGCTTCAATTGTAAAATAAATACGATATACTTTCCCCATTGTGTAATCTTCTTATCGACTCAGCCAAAGTGGGACTGATATCCAACATTTCAATCTTTGAACATTTCTCCAACTTGTCCTTGATTGGCAATGAGTTGGTACACACCACTTTATCCAATTTTGAATTATTCAATTTCTCAATGGCGTTGGAGCTGAAAATCCCATGAGTTATGATGCATATGACTTTCCTGGCGCTGTTCTCCAAGAGCAAGTCGGCGGCCTTGACCAACGTCCCACACGTGTCGGCCATGTCGTCGATCAAGATTGCAATCTTGTCCCTCACGTCACCAACAAGCACCATCTTGCTTACCTCGTTGGCCTTTTGACGTTCCTTGTGGATCAACGCAAACTGGACGTCCAACTTGTCGGCGATCCCCGCCACACGCTTGGCGCCGCCGGCGTCGGGACTGACGATGATGATATCCTGCAGGTCAAAGTTGTCCTTGATGTAGCGCAACATGATGGGCTCGGCGTACAAGTTGTCGACGGGGATGCGGAAGAAGCCCTGGATCTGGCTCGCGTGGAGGTCCATGGTGATGATGTGGTTGCACCCGGAGATCTGCAACAAGTTGGCGATGAGTTTGGCGGTGATGGGGGCTCGGCTCTTGTCCTTCTTGTCCTGTCTAGCGTAAGGAAAGTTGGGTATCACGGCGGTGATTCTCCTGGCCGAGGCCACTTTGCAGGCGTTGATCATGAGCAATAGTTCCATGAGGTAGTCGTTGATTTTCTCCGAATCACATCCCGTTTGGATTATATATACGTCCTCATCTCTCACCGACTCTCCTATAGCAATTGCCGTTTCTTGATTCGTATATTGGAAAGCACCAACCCTGGCTATCTTGATACCTAATTGGTCTGCAATCAGCTCACATAACTCAATGTGGGAGTTTCCAGCTAGCAATTTAATGCTGTTTTGTGACCTACCGTGCATTGCAATGATACGAAGCGTGGGAGAAAAAAAAGATAAATTTCAGAAAAAGAGCTTCCATGATCAAATCACTAACATCATCATTTTGGGATAACTTGACGCTTTGGAATACTCAGATTTAGTAGAAGTGTTTTTTTAATTATAATTTGGAGCTGGATTCTTTATCTAATATATACTTTGCCTCTCTCTGGCCGGAAAACCAACCACCGTGGGCACAACCGTTGCTTGAATCATTCACCGTCTCAGCACCGGCGAATCTAATATTGCCAAAACCCATTTGGAAAGCAGCCGTGATTGAATCTGGATCAATTGTGTTGACCAATGTGGTCGCATAAGCACCGCGAATTAGAGGGTCGTTGTTCCATTCAGAATGGAATATGTTCTTAGGCTCCTTCACTGGTGACGTTGATACCTTTTGGATCAACGGTTTGAACAAATCCCAGATCTTCGAATTCGACAATGACTCAATTTGTGTCGAGAGTGGATTCTGTGTCAATGCAACCAACGAAGGCACGCCTTTCATTGCTTGGTAATTTATGAGTATTGTAGGGTACGACCACGGTTCGAAATCCCGTTTGGTTGAATCTGCAAGAAGGTAAAACCTTTCAACGTCGCTGGGCCAGAAACAAGTGTCGAATTCAAACACTACTTTCCCCAACGAGCCATAATTGCAATGCGGTAACACTTCCTTAATAGACTTTGGTAATTTCGGTAACCATTTGATATAGCATGGATCAGAAACATCCTCAATCTTGAGCATGGTTTGTGGAATTGTGGAAATTAGATAATTACAAGTATAAACTTGACCATTTTGACATTCAATCTTGATTACATTCTTTGTGTAATCTATCAACTTGACCTGGCTGTTCAACTTTATATTTTCTTCTTGATATTTTTTGGGTAATTCGTTCAATTCATTTTCAAATACTGTAGTATATCCATTGAGAACAAACACATTCCTGCCTTGATGGTCACCGCCTTCAAAAGCGTATTTTCCAGATAAGTTTTCCCACGTCTCCCCGTGCCATAGTTCAGCCCACAATCGGACAACTTCAGCACTATACGATTTCTGATCCTCAGTCAACCGAGATCCGTAATTGTGGATATACTCGAAACACAACTGTTTTAACGAAATATCTTTTTTCGTCGCATCTTGGTATACCATGCTAAAGTATGTCATCATTTCTTCAACTACGGCATCAAACTTCCAGGTGTCAATTTGTTTATTGTCCGAATCCAACCACATACATTTACCATCGTCGTAATAGTACTCGATATTTCCCAACACTTGTGCTTTATCAAATAATGGGTTGTTGAGAGAATCGTGGAACCAAGAAGCTCCGAAATCGTAGCAATTGTCACCAGACTTGACTGTACGTAACCGTCCCCCTAATCTTGACCTCGCTTCTAAGATCAACGTATTTTCAATTCCCCCGTGATAAAGATCAATAGCCGACTTGACACCAGAGATCCCTCCGCCAATAATAACAACCTTGTAATGCATAGCGAAGAATCAACGTCGTAACAGAGTGTCCGGTATTTATCACATTCGTGGCATTGCCTAATCGGTAAATATCAACGCATCAAAAAAAAAATGCATTAGATATAGATAGTCGCTACCATGCTTACATTTCGTCTATACAGTTATACAAACCTACCAATTCGCCAATCAAACTAAGGTGTTCTTGGATAAATGAGTTAAAAACGTACCAGGTGCCAAATGTAGTTTCCCCTTCTGACTCCTTCTCCTGTTGTTTCAAGAATATGTATTTCAAGATGTCATTAAATGTGTAGGTGACGAAATTGTTGTAAATTAAGATCGGGTATATCTTGACGTCATCGGGGAGTAATTTCAAGTCGACCAATTCAAACAATGACGAGATTCGAAATAGTTCAAATGACGATAACACTGTGTTTGGTTTCGGCGAGCTCGTCGTATATGAAGAGTTTAAAAAATCGTATAAATCAATCTTGAAAAATTTATCAAACACTTGGATTTGCTCCGATATGAAATTCATCGATAATGAGGTTTGAATTTGTTGATTGAATTCAGGATCGTAATTAAAACCTAACAATGTGTACACTAAATCATTAGATAAAATATCATTTTTAAAATTGAAATTGTAGTTGAACAAAGTATCAGATTCCTCAAACTTAACCACCTGTTTATTGTTTGAATTCAAAAAGTTTTGAATATCGTTACACATTGACGTCCTGTTATTGTCTTTGTTGATCAATTTGACAAATGTGATTAACAAATCATTCAAGTTCAACAATTTCTTAAGCGTTATTAAGAAAATACTTGAGTTTGTGATTGGAAAACATTGATGTTTCACTTTTTGATGAAAATGATTAATGACGTTTAAAATATTTATACGTAGGTTTTTTAAAAAATTAACATTTGTAGATGATTTGATCAATAACAAAAACGGCAATATCTCTACCAATATAATGAAATACAACTTGAGATCAATTTTCTCACCCGACAAGTTGTCAATCAAGTTCACAAGATTGTCCAATAGTTTATCAAAAGTGGATAAATTGTCATTGTTCAAGAAAATGTCAAGTATGACCCCCTTCTGAATACCACTTGTTGATTTATAAACTTCATCAAGCTTCAAAGTAAACCAATTTGAATCTTGCAAGACTGTGAAATTCCCAATTGGATATTTTAAAAATGGCTTTATGAATGATAAGTTTGCACTTTGGATTGGGTTGTCCAAACTTTCAGCCGTGCTTGGTAGCTTCTTGACTTTAGAATTTTTCCGCTGTGTTTGTTGCTGCTTCTTTGGCACAGAAGCAAATGGGTTATTTTCGCCTGTAAATATTTCATTCAACTCATTTAGTTCATGTAAATCGCATAAAGTTTTGATATCACCATGTACTATGTTTTCATTCCAGATGACTCCAAGATAATGATATTTACTTTCTCCTCGACTACCCAATCTTTTGATTAACAAATTTGGGTACACCAATTTAATGAGCTTACCCAATTTGCTTTGACCCAAGATCAACTTTTGCTGCTCAAACGCCGAATTTGTTGAACTAGGATATATTGAAATCAATTTTTGACATATGATGTAATAAACCTTATATATTGATAATCTTGGAATTGAAAAGTTGACAGGATCGTCTAGCTCTGTCAAATTCAATTGCATAATCATGTCGTATAATATTTTTATAGCCAAAAAGCTTCGAAGTAATTCATGATAATTTATGTTTATTGATTTTTCCACAACGTATGGGTTTTTGAAATTATCTAAAATAGAATTGAAAATCCCAGTAATGTTGGTTTGATCGCCAATGATTTCAGTTTTATCGATTTTCTGCCCTGTTTCGAAATTTGATTTTTCATTATACAACAAATTATAGAAATCATCCAACAAATAAGGTGAATCAATTTTCAACAAAACAGTTAGCAAGAAGGAATTTATATTTGATCCATCAACTTTAGTCAATTGAGATTTCAAATCTTGCAAAACAATATCACTGGCAGTCTGAGGTTTATTTTCTGACCCCAAGTTAAATAATGTAAGATGGGAAGATATCGACAAATTGTTTTTTTGATGTTGACGAATGGGTAATTTAGATGAATTTTGACCAGCAACAATATCATTTGTGTATTTAAAATTAGTATTAGAATCGTACAGATTGTTTAATGGTGGAGGATAATTAAATAGTGGGGGTACCAGCGGAACTGAATAATAATTCTGTTGTTGCTGTTGTTGTTGTTGTTGATTTATGACTAATGGTGGAGGTCTATCGGTATAGACAGGTTGATAATATGGGGTATATTTGGGGGAGTCTAAATCCTGATGCGAGGCGGTTCTTTTCAACGGAGACAATTGCTGATGCTGTAGTGGCGGGTTTTCATTTGAAGATAATTTAGATGATGTAGATGATCTAGTTGAAGGCGGTATGGGGAATCCATAGTCGGTCGAAGTCCTTGAATAGTTATATGCAGATGAAGATGCAGGTTGTTGTTGTAGTTGCTGTTGTTGTTGCGGTTGATTTTGAATTTCAATTGGTCTAGTGGGGAACGCGTAATTTGTGGATGGGAACGTGAACGTTGGTTCTTGATGCAAAGTGGCAGGGGCAGATTGAGGTTGTGGAGGTGTAGATTGCAGATTTTGATGGAAATAATAACCTGAACTCAGAATGGATGATTTCTGTCGTTTATGAGTCTTTTTCGGCAAGTTTGACATTTATGAACTGAAGTTGAATAATGCATCAAAATATCTTTGGTTGTAAAATGGAAAAAATTTGAATGTGATGTGTATATAATATGGAGGATAACAGATTGGATCAATATACGAGAAACAAATTGTCGTGCTAAATCTGGGGAATATGTCAGTGGAGCAGCCAATTGGTGGTAAGTGTAATGGTGGTACTAGATGGTAGTAGATGAAATAGGTTTGGTGGTGGTAACAATAGTTGGAGGTGGTGGGTGGAAAAGGGTTTAGTTTGAGATAAAAGTTGATCTGATCTCCCACACAACTGTATGAAAAATAAAATTAAATAAAAATAAAAAAAAAATAAAAAAATAAAAATAAAATAAAAAACGTAAACAAAAATAATTAAAATTATCTTCCCCTGAATCGTTTACGTATTTTTTATATTATTTTCGTAGTGTGAAGACCTCAGCTGCTGAATATCCAGCTCAGAACTCAATCCCAGATGTAATGAGGAAATGTCACACGTGAATACAACAAGTATTGATGTTTCAATACTTTAAATTGACTGTGATTGCAAGTTGTAGATTGTAGTCAAGATCTAATGAAATCGACGGACACGCTTGACGATGCACGTTAACGTAGCCACACAATTGGGAATAAAACAAGTTGTAACAAATAGGATTTGAGATAAATTGTTAATGTTTCTTTTTTTTTTTTTGATTAATCTTGTGATAAGATTCAATGTTTGGTTGTATAGTTGGAGTTGGCAAGTGAAAAGTGGTTTAATTTTACGATGAAAAAAATACCGGATTTAGTTTATTATTTATATCATCCAGCAACCGGTAACAAATTGTAATGGCAAAAGCTTATTTCTATTCATACATGATTAGGGTTATATATCTAACAACTCTGTTACCAGTCGGAAAGACACAGGTTGTGTTGTCAACTCAAGATTATACTAGAATGACGTGGGAATCATTCATTGATTATAATTACGACGTCATTCAAACAGTGTTTGCGCTTATGCTTCTTAATTTAATTCAACAAATTGTAAGTGGGTGGGCAGTTGGTGCAGACAGTGATAAATCTTGTTAATTGTGATACTAAAGTGGAATATTTCCCAAATGTTTTTGTTTCAAGTATGAATGCGTAGTAACACTAAAAAATTCCTCTTTTCTTTACCCAATAATTGTGAAACCTTACACTCACCAGTGAAGGGTCAAATCTTGTGAAACCGCTAAACTGACGTTTTGCTTATAGTTTGCAATGTTGTCAATTGGTATAATTAACCAATTTAAAACTTTAACTCATGACACAAAATAAGGTTTCATCATTTTTCTTTATTCTCATTCTCTTTACCTTTTTACGATTTTTGGAACCATTTAAACTATCCAATTACCAGATTATACTACATAGTTACCCTATTATTTTCTATTCCGACTCTACACTTGTCACTTTGTGTGTATCAACTTTGACCTAAACACTCGGAATTTTTTAAACTTTTTTAGCTCGATTAATTGATGTTTATGTTTTCATCTCGTAAATTAATTCAATTTAGACGACAAATTTAAAGACCCTGCGTAACTTACCCAAAAAAGAGAAATACTACATCAGAATATATTAGTTTCTCTTTTTGTATATTCGTAAATAATTTGTGTTGGTTAGTTGGTTGGTTGGTTCTTCTATAATTTGGCATTGTTTAATAAGCCTTTAACTAAGATGTCTTGCATTTGGTTGGCACTATCGACAAGATACCATTTCAAATGGTCTGACTTTAATCCATTACCTTTCTTACAAGATATGTGGACAT
Organism: Insectozyma chauliodis; assembly: GCA_030557115.1. Taxonomy (NCBI): domain Eukaryota; kingdom Fungi; phylum Ascomycota; class Pichiomycetes; order Serinales; family Debaryomycetaceae; genus Insectozyma; species Insectozyma chauliodis. The sequence continues at coordinate 100,293 of JAKTVI010000032.1, read as the reverse complement.
GTAACCAATCATTATTAATTAAGTAAGCTAATCCAAATCCATCGTCGATAACTTGTGACCAACCCCATGATTGGAAGAATTCTGATGGAACTTGACTTGATGAGATATACCAAGTTTGTGAATAAGAGAAAATAGGATCAGTGAAAATTTCTGGAACTGGTTCACCTTGTTTGAGTTGTTGTTTCAATCCAAAGAAATGTCTATCAACACCAAGACCATCACTGGCAGCTAATAAATAATTGACATGCTGTTTACATGCTGCTTGGAAAGTTGATACTTTATCTTCAATTGATGTACTTGGATCTGCCCAAGTTTCAACAAATTTCTTTGATTCGTTACTTACAGTTCTACCAGTTTCAGTTCTACCTTTCAAAAATTTTCTTGTCGCAGCTGATTCATAAGTTGGTCTGATTTTACCAGTGTATCTGTAATAAGCCAATTGCATCAACATTTGGACATAAGCATCTGGAGAAACTTTGAATTTCTTAATTAAACCCTTACCATATCCGTAATGTTGGAAAATCTCTTCATCATGAGCAGCTATAGTTTGATCAAATTTGACAATGGCATTGGCGACATTTGCTCTAGTTTGTGGATTTATATCAAAATCTAATTGATTTGCTTTACCGAATAATGGACTAGATTTGGAAATTTCTTCAATCAAAGCTGATGGATCTTCGTTACTGATTTTAGATAAAACAGTATTATTCAATTGAACTGTTGGTGTAGCATCCATTCTTGAATGCTCACCGAGAAATCCTGAATTACCATTGGCACTAATGAAAAATTCCAAAGGTTTATCAAAAAATCTATTTTGTCCATCACCGTGCCAACAGTTTTTAGATTTTTCTTCAATTGTAACTGGTAAGTTGTCATCCAAACAAATCACAAATCCAGATGCAAAAATAGATTCTAATGAAGCTTGATTTATTGGAGATTTAATCAATGTTTGGTAAGCATCCAAGTATTCATCTCTGTTTAATGAAGTTAATGCACCAAGACCAATACCTTTGCCGGTTGGATCATTTTTAATTTGTTGCAAGTATTGGTAAATTTCACCTTTTGATAATTTTTCACCGCTTTCTTTATGAGTTGGAACCTTGTAGAAATTGTTTTTATAAATAACAACAAAGTATTTATGTAATTGACCATCATAATGTTGAGTGATATCTGATCCTGAAGCTGGAACTCTGGAGTTGTTGAACATATATTTAAAGGCATTCATACAGTATGGATTTCCTTTAATAATTTCTGGATCTAAAGTTTCTTGTTGAACTTTTTCCATAAACTCAATAGTGTAGAAAGCAATTAAACTTGCTTTCAACAATTGGTCTTGTCCAATTGCATTTTTTAAATCTTTATGACTGAAAAAATAAGAAACAAATGGAACAACTGGATCTCTATAAGACATATAAGCATAGTCATCCCAGTATTCGGCCAACCAATTGTCTTTACCTTCTTTAAAATTGTTCAATCTTTGTTGTAAAGCTTCACCTTGACCGCCTGGTTTAATAAATTCTTGAACTTTGGAAGTAGTTTCTGCAAGTTGTTGTTGATTTAAAAATGGCTCAACAGATTTCAAATATTTGGCTGCTGTATCTTTCAACTCAGGTACAGGCAATTTAGGTAACTGAGATTGATGCTTAAACAAATCACCTTTAGCAACTGAAGAAGAAAATGGTTTTAAAATTGGCATTGATAAGTTAATAGATTTTGATTTTAGTAACTGTTGTGACAACTTATTCTTAAACATTACTTTTTTTCAATAGTAGACAATTACAATTACAATTCTAATACTTGTTAAAGAATGTAATTAAAGATTGTTAATGTTGTTGAGAAAAAGAAGAAAGGTAAAATTGAAAATTGTTTCAAAGCTGAAATCTGGAGTTCAAATAGGAGAATTGGAAAAATAAAATCAAGTGAAAAAATAAAAATTCACTGTGAAAGTTGTCTGATTTAATTACAACATTGCAAATTATTCTTATAACACACACCATCGGCTATTGAATGGAAAACAAACAATAGTACCAATTGTCTGGCCAAAGTTTAACCTACACTACAGATGTACACCAAAATACACTTCCAAGATCAATGAAAGTCGTGAACCGAACAAAGCTTATGATTTTTGTGGGGGTCTATAATTTGATATTTGCAACAAATTGCCGTGGTACACGACTATTGTTTGTTGTAACCACGGTTAAACCTTTGTTTCCATTCTGGCCACGGCATCCATTTTGGTGCTAATAAAATTTTCAATTTCTACGATTTTGATATTATTCCGAAGGATTAATTATTTTTAAGACCGACTCATGATTCTGCAATAAATCTTTGTAATTTACGAGACTGAAAGTATTGTGAATGATTTGAAGTGCTTAAGTATGCTTTTAAGATTTTGTTCAAAAACCATCTCCACATATTGTTCTTGCCTAAAATTAAAGATTTTTACTCGATAGTCTTCAAATGTACTTACATGTATTCACTAACATTAAGATACACTGTAATTTGGTCATGAAACATCTACTATAGAAAAGAAACATTTTGTGCGCGTAACTAGAAAGCATGGTTATACATACTCAAATTTTGATCATCACGCTTGTGTAGTGATTTCTTCCACCGCTTAAGTTGAACAATTTGGTAGCATAAAACCCCTTAACGCAACAAAGAATACGAAAAAAACAAAAAAAAAACATAATATTTTTACATTCATTACACGTTTTTTTTTTTTCTAATTATCGTTGATTAAATTCTATATACATAACTATGTTACATCTAAATTAAATTTAACCACTTTAACTTGTCATTTGGCAAGGGAAACTAGATAGTCAAAACCCTTGTATTTTTCTTTGTTTTCTGTCATTCATTTTTTTTTTTTTTGTGATTTGCTTTCTATTTTCTTTTAACACGTTACAATACAAATCACTATCTTTTTATAAAATGACTAGACCTTGATGGATTCAAATAAGCAGTTGGTACATCACTATGGTAATTGCTGTAATCACATTCAGATTGATAAAGTGGTGGATTGATCAAGTTATTGTACCGCGGCAACTCATCGTCATATCTCAATCTATGATTTTGTAACATTTTATTTTTCTGCTTTTTATATTCGCATACAACAATAATAAATAGTACAATAATTATTACAAACACGATTGGAATCAACACCCTGGGTAAAGAACTGTCCTTACCACTGGACTTGTGATTTAGATCCTGTTGTGATATGAACTGATGTTGTCTAAGTAAACTCATGAGCAGTAAAATATTCTCTCTAGTGTGACATTTTATATGTTTTGTACGGTATTGTTGCATAAATTTGCAACAATATTTAAAAACTTGACAGATAAATATTTGGGAAATAACAAACAGTACAGACTACAGCATACAGGGTTTACATTAAATAGACTAATAGATAACTGAATATACTACCGGCTGCTAACCCGACACTTAAAAATACAGTTGTGAATCCTCCTGCGGCTTCTTTCTCATCATCAGAGTCACAATAATCCCCCACAATCATAAATGATGACGTACATAATTGCCCATTAGACAATCCAAACAAAAATTGCAATAATATGTACCAAAGATCACTGTTTATTATTGGTTTCTGGTCGACGTCGGGATAAATGTTACAAGTCAAAAACAATGGAATGAAAATTAATCTCGATAATGAATAAATGATCAAAGTTTTTGGGTTTTTGATTAAGAACCTCAATTTTGGGTATCCACATAACAATCTTCCTAACAAATCACCAAGGTTCCAAATCAAATAAATAAACGGAATGTAAATATTTTTATTGAAAAATCTGTATTTTGAACTGGTATGAGTTGATTCGACAATTGATGCGAAAACAGGGAAAATCAAAGTAATGCTAAATGTGAGAAATATAGTCATAACGATCAATTTCAATTTTGACCATAATTGACCAAATGGTACAAAAGCTTTTTGTTCATGGACAGTCTCAGTTTGATCTTCCATTATTTCATTAAGTCTTTGATAAGCCAATTTTTCTCTATAATGGGTTGTAATGTACAACAATGCTACACTTACAGCTGATATCAAACTTGCAGTGATGTAATATATGAAAACTCCATAATTTTTATCCACTTTCGAGTTTATATTTTCTCCAACCATTAATATACTGATGATAAGTGCACAGGAAGGCAAAACTCCCGCTATAGCTTGACCCACCATCACTCCGTTTGCGTAAATACTACCCATAACATTAGCAATCGCCATAGTACCATTTTGTGCTAAACATGTGGCCACGGCTGATAAAAACACCATAAACATCAATACATTGAAAAAGAACACATCGTTGAGTTGGATGATAAAGTTCACTATACAGGAAAAAGCCATGAATATAAAAACAATGAATGTTAAATAAAACCCAATTTGGATTCTTTTGTTGTAATTTATATTTGTTTGATTTTGAGACAAGTAGTAGTTGTACAATGTCGAAGTCAAAGTCGATATGGTCATCATAGTCGACAGGTATATTTTGATGAGTTTAGGGGAGTTTATAAACCTTTCTCCATAATAAGCTGATGCAGATAAAAAACAGTTCCATGGCCATAATAAACCAATACCAATGACAGTAAATGTGACATATTTGAGTGTTGATAATCTTAGGTGGAAATTGGAGAGTTTAAATATTATTGGATCATGAGGATATGAGGTAAATTGGGAATCAGTCGATTCATGATTTAATGTCATATCTTCAAGTTCAAAGGAAGAATGAGTGGTGGTAGTAATGATGGAATTTGATAAGGTTTTTGTTGTGAAATTTTCGCGTATAGACAATCTTATCGTGGTCAGGTCGTTGCCAATCTGTTTTCTGTCGCAGAATAAAACGACACAATTAGCGACACTACCTATGGATCTTCACAAAATATGCATATTTGGGTATGGCTGTTTACTGAGCCTCCTGTTGTATCAAAAAACCTCTGAATAACCTCTGGATACTATTGTTATCGGTGTTTATTAAGTTGTAAACAGTTTGTAGGTGGATCACTACAAATTAGTGCGGTGTAATTTTTTCCAACCTCTTTACCCATTTTCCATTCATAATGTCTTCTATGGACACATTTGCTTCCGTTGGGAAGGCCACAATTAAAGGAATTGGACGTGGTAGTAAGGCTGTTGGTAAAGCTGGGTATAGAACTTATAAACAGAGCGAAGCAAAACGAAAAGGTGTTGATTATGTTGACCCTTACGCCGACAAGGACAAAGACCAGGAGAAAGAACAGGACCAATCGACGGAAAAAGAATCCAAATATGGAACTTACACTCCCGCACCACCGTTACCTTCGAAAGAGCAATTACAAAGCTATCAGGCTCCGCCGAAAAGAAATGTTAATACTCAAGCTGTTCCAAAACGAGGCGAAACGTCCAAGAATCCTCGGCCTGTACTGCAAAATCCATCAAATCAAAGCCAATTCCAGCAGCAGCCACAGCTAAATAGCAACGTTCAACCTTTTCAAAATCAGGGTCAGCAGCAGCAATTTCATCCAGCGCAGACAAATCAGTATGGTCAGCAGCAGCAATTTCAGCCAGCGCAGACAAACCAGTATGGTCAGCAGCCACATAGCAACGCTCAAACTTTACAGAATCAGAACCAGCAGCAGCAATTTCATCAATCGCAGACAAGTCAGTATGTTCAACAGCCAAATCTGGTGAATTATGAAGGTTTTCAATCGAGTGGGCAACCAAACCAATATATTGCACCAGTGCAGAATTATGAAGCAACGAATGAGTTCAATCAGCAACACAATCAATACAATCAGAGCCAAGTTAATCAAGGAGCTAGTCAATTTAGTCAACCACCAACTCAGTACAATCAGCCACCCTCTCAACCACCACGTCAGTTTAATCAACCATCAGGTCAGATTCAACAGCAACAATCAACTACTCAGAATCAACAACCTGGTCAGTTTCAACAGCTGTTTCAGAATCAGGCACAAAATCAACCGGCAATAAGCAATTTCAATTCTGGGATTACAGACGAACAATCAAATTTTCATCAACCGCCACCACCTAGTTACAGTGAACAAGCTCAGATTACCAACCAACAAGCGGTTCCATCTCTGTTGAATGACCAATTGAACCAACAATTGCAGCAACAATTTGGTGCTCCTCAACAACCACAATTGCCTCAAAGAAATACTTTTCAAGCTCCCGTGTTGCCTACTCGTAGTTCTGCATCTTCAATTGTTTTTGAATCAACTCAAACAACGGTTCCGCCACAGGATTCAAACACTGTACCAACGTCAGAGCCGGTGATTTTCAAACCACCACCCGATCCAAAATCATTTGCTCCACCACCTAGAAGAAACGATACTGTCGTTGCACAAAAATCAAATTCATCTTTGCCACCTCCAACACCACAAAGATCAAATTCATCTTTGCCACCTCCAACACCAGAACGATCAAATTCAGTAGTCTCACAAAATACAGCAAATAATTCAAAAGTTGACATTAGTAAATTTGCTCCTCCACCTAAGATATATAGAAGACCAGACGAACAATTGAAAAGCAAAGTGGGGCTGGAGCCTGTATCAGAGAATGAGCCATTGATCCAACTGAAACCTAAACCACCAAAGCCTAAAAAATTACAAAGTGAACAAGTAAAAGAGGATGAGGATTACATTGCTCCACCAAAACCCGTACGTCCAATTCAGAATCAATCGGCAAGACCAGAGCGTTTAGAGGATGAGGATTATACCGCTCCACCGAAACCTCTTCGTCCCAGCCAATACGAAGATAAGCCGCCACCCAAACCTTTGCGTCCAGACGAAGAAGATTACACTGCTCCACCAAAACCTTTGCGACCAGATGAAGAAGATTACACTGCTCCACCAAAACCCAAACGCCCTGATCAAGTAAGCTTATCGACTGAAAAACCATCACATAAAAAACCACCACCAAAGCCCACTAAAAAACCAACCACGGAGTTTAGTTCTACAACACCGGATAATCGAGGTGTGTATGTTTCTGAAGAGCTAAAAGGGCTATTTAAGAAAATGAACAAAATTGAGGATAAGCCCGTTGTCAAACCAAAACCCAAGGTTGGTAACAAACCCGCTATTGCACCTAAACCAATTGAGGCTAAACAAACTATCAAGCCGACTTCTCCGCCACCGGTGCCCAAGCCGAGAAACTACAACAGGGTCAAAGCTGCTGTTACTCCAATTTCTCAACCACCTGATATTGACCTAGAACTAGACACTCATTGGTTTGCAAAAAATGACGGCTCGTTACCTCAATCATTGATAGGTTTGAATCATCAATCTTCAGGCTCATCGTTTGGATCGAACAACACTAAGCTGATAACGGTTAGGTTTAAAGATTTATCGGTGGTCAAGTATTTATTCAAATGGAATAACACTGATTACAACAATGTACAAGTCACAGTTGATAAGTTTGTACCTTCGCCAATAACCAACAACCAGCCTACAAAACAGGAGTTGATAGCCAGCAGTGATAAATTCGGCGAGTACATCAAAGCGTGGTGCATACACAACAAGGGGAAAACCGTGGGCAGAGGAGAATGCTGGGATTTGGCAAAGGAAGCACTACAGAAATCGTGCGGGGGCCATGCGTTCGTTTCGACCTACCACCACCACGGGTATCCGATATTACAGATTGGCAACAACGGCAACGGCGTGCAATTCTTGAATGGAACCGTTTCGCAGGCTGACGAGATCAGGAAAGGAGATATCATCCAGTTCAAAGCTTGTACGTTTGAAGATGTTCAAAGTGGAGTCACTCAAACCGTTGGCGCGCCAGATCATACATCAGTGGTGATTGAAAACAGAGGAGACAAATTGCTGGTGTTGGAGCAAAACGTAAACAATGTTCGGAAAGTCGTCGATGGTGAGTACATTTTGCGGAACTTGAGGAAAGGAGAGGTATATGTGTATAGACCCATGCCTGTAGAATGGGCAGGCAATATATAGAGTTTTGATGAGATGTGCATCGCGGAAAAAATATATACATTGTGATCGAAATGACAGATATCGTGGCCCCTACATTATCCACGTATCAAGACGACTCTACTTTTACCTACGATAAGTATAAATCTGTTCACAAAGATAGACCTCATCTTCAATTGAAATCGACTGAAAAGTCAGAGTTGGTAGATAAGATAATTGAATATTATTCATTGAATGAATTGATCGAGTACTTGGACCAAAACCCACAACATGACAAGATCACTTTACAGTTCCCCGATGCGTTAATCTGCGATAGTTCGTACGTTGTCCAGTACCTACAGCTGAAGATTGATCGTAAATTCTGGATCCTCGCCGACACGTCGTATTCGTCGTGTTGCATAGACGAAGTGGCTGCAGAACATGTGCACGCCGACTTGTTGATCCATTTTGGCGACGCGTGCTTGAACGAGGTGGAGAAGTTGACGTGCTGTTACATTTTCGGAAAGCCGCAAGTGGATGTGGATCAGATAGTATTTGATATGAAGGCGAAATTCAACCATGGTGATAAAATAGTGTTGATGTCCGACACCCCACATGCCCATATACTTCCAGATATACAAAGTCAGTTGAAGGAGTTTCATAATTTGGTGATTGCTGATTTGGTCCAGCCACAATCGAAAATAATAGGATACCAACCTCGATCACAGCAATATGTGAAATTCAACAGAACTTTACCAGTGGAGGACATTTCAGAATACAATTTATTCCACATCACTGTTCCTGAATCGCCGAGATTGTTACAACTAGCTACTCAATTCAACTCAATAACAACATACGATCCAAGTGAAAAACAGATCAGCACAGGCCCATATCCAAACTTGATGAAACGATACAGATTTGTTCATGTAGCAAGAACAGCAGGGACGATTGGTATATTGATAAACACCCTTTCGTTAAACAACACGAAACGATTGATCAACATGATTCAACTGCGGATCAAAGAAGCAGGGAAAAAATCGTATTTGTTTGTGGTTGGGAAACCAAATGTGGCGAAATTGGCCAATTTCGAGAGTATTGACATTTGGTGTATCTTAGGCTGCGACCATCAAGGTATTATAATCGATCAGATAAATGAGTTTTTCAAGCCGATAATAACGCCGTATGAGTTGTTGCTAGGTTTAAGTGATGAGTTGACGTGGACGGGGAGATGGATCACCGATTACAGGTCGGTCATTGAAGAATACGCGTCTGAAACTCCTACAGAAGATTTCCAAGAACCTGACGATGATGAAGAAAGTGCACCACCGGAATTCGATCCCGTAACTGGGAGATACATCAGCACGTCGCGTCCATTGAGACAGCAAAATCATCTTACAATCACCAACAACAGTACAAGCACAGACTTGGTTGAAAGGTTTTCAAACACTGTTAGTATAAAGAATACAGTCAGCACTTCAGCCATACATCTACAGAATAGACAATGGACCGGGTTGGGGTCCGACTACACCAATGACGACGAAGAAGGCGCCGTGGTGGAGGAAGGACGAAATGGTATCGCACGAAACTACCATCCAGACATTTAAATTTTACGAGATCAGGAAAAAAAGAAAAAAAAATATCAAACTCATTTTGCTACAATATATATGCTCCAGTCGATAGACCATCTCATACGGCTGTTGATTGTAAACGGTAGAACTATAGTGTTGGTTCTACTATTGCTAACTACAATATACAAAGACCAGACGTTGGTCCCGTACTATTTGTTAATTTCTACTATATTACTCAGTGTAATTTACAAGTATTCAATACGGTACAATATACCAGATAAATGGGAGGAACTTGGTGAAAATGACATTTGTTTGATTACCGGTGGCTCAAATGGATTAGGACTAGAGATAGTTACAAAATTACTACGGAAAAAAGTGGTGGTTTACAATTTCGATATTGCAAAAAACGTTTCCTCCAAGGCTAATTTTGTAAAATGTAATATTGGCAATGAAAAAGAATTGGAATTTGAGTTGAACAAATTGCTAGCGGAGTTGAACTCACAAGGTAAACACATCAGCTTAGTGGTGAATAACGCAGGGATACGAGATAACCGGCCATTGGTTGATATACCATTTGACAAAATACGCGACATCTTCAATATAAACACATTGTCACAAATATGGATAATGCAAAAGGTTTTGAACAATCATTTGAAATATAATCCCAATAAGCAATTGTTTGTGGTCACCGTGAGCTCGATACTTGGATGTTTTGCGCCAAAGAACTTGTCGGCATATTGTGGGTCCAAGGCTGCGTCCATACAGATCCACGAGGCACTAGTACAAGAGTTTAAGCATGAAAAATCAGTACGCTTTTTATTAGTCACTACAGGACAGTTGGACACCAACATGTTCAAAGATGTTGAGCCTACAAGACAATGGTTTGCGCCCGTGGTCAACGGTGAGTACCTATCGAATTTGATCGTTGAGAAAATTAGCTTAGGCGCTAGCGGTATTTTGTGTGAGCCGTTTTACGCCAACTTTCTACCTGGCTTACGATGCTTCCCGATCTGGTTCCAAGACTTTTGTAGATACATATCTGAGATTGACGATAAAATAAAATAATTATTCATTCTTTTTATTTAACTTATTTACTTCTGGCGTGATCAATTTTATAAATGCATCCTTGTTGAAGAACCCAACCACGTCGAAAAATTTGTTGAAGGGCAATTTTTCCGTTGTCTCATTGACTCCATTATCAACTGTAATATGTAAAACCGGATCGTATTTATTTGTCCATGTTTTAATTATAATTTTTGAGGCTCCTTTGTAGCCGATGTATTTCACATTCTTGTATTTATAGTTCAAATAGAATATTACCACGTTTAACAAACCATAGGACACGCAACTTATCAAAGTTATCGTGAATATCTGCTTGAATGCAAATTTTCTATCAGCTAAGAATAACAAACCGGCAATAAGCACTTGTAACAACCCAAGACCAAGCTTTAAATCTTTGAACGTGAACGACTCCTCATAACCGAATTGCTGTAAAACAAAGCCCAAATTGTCGTCTGTAGTGGACAACAAGTCTTTGACTGAGTTCAAATTGGTTTTCTTAGACATTGGTGCAATGTAAATGTGTTTGGTTGGAAAAAAATGATCGTGTCAAAAAGAAAAGAAATCACGTGTGGGTGGTTATATATTTCGAGCATCAACAAAAGTAAAATCAGTCGAGGGTAAGATTTAATTATCTTTCACTAGACACACCAACTTCATATTTGTCTTTGGTGGATGAACATGATAGATGACGGAAAATATATCTAAAAACATGGGTAAAGACGAAGTTTCTAGTTCAAAGGGGTCAAGCATTCCTCCGAAAAAGAACTCATACAAACGCATTCCATTGACAAAGCCGAAAAAGTCCTTTGACCACTCAAACAACAATGAGGCGAATAACATCAGTAATGAATTGAAATTTGGCAAGAAAAATAAGAAAAATCAGATATCAATTGATCATTTGTTGGACTTTAAGTCCTACCAAGACGAACATCCGCAATATAATCATTATAAGCCAAGAAGAGATAGCAACCATAGAAAGCCAACTACGCCGAAATTGCATCTCACAGGTATGAAGTTTATAAATGTGAATTACAAGTTTATTGTTGATTATCGGAAAAGTTACAGGTTGCAAGAGTTTGATCCTAATATTCCATTGAACATCCAAGATATAATTCGAATCATAGTTCCAAAAGGTCAATCGTGTCCCATTTGCTTATCAGATGAATTGGTTGCTCCACGTATGATTACCTCCTGTGGCCATATAATATGCTTGAAATGTGTATTGTCGTTGTTGGAAACGGAGTTGCCCAAGAATCAAAAGAAAGAAAGTTCAGCAATTGTTGAAAAATACAAAGAGTGTCCGTTATGTTTTTCAATTATCCGTAAACACGAATTGAAACCGGTGTATATAAATAATGTGGATGAACGATTCGAGATACCCAAAATAAATGATGATGTTGTTTTGAATTTAATGATCAGACAAACCAATTTGGCATTGCCCAAACAATTGGCTTTCAATCGGAAATTTCCCAACATCGAACAGGAAGAGTTTTTACCATATGTGCGGATTTTCAAGGGGGGCTTGGAATATATTTTGAACATGTATGAGATGGAGAAACAGTTATTGATGTCACAATATGACGATGAGAAAGAAATATATGGGGATGATATGAAATTGGTAAGCGACACCATAAATTATATAGACAAAGAAATTGAAGATTGGAAAACAAAATTGATGATTCCTGCAATGGAAGAGACCGGTGAAGTAAATGATGTGATCAATTCGACATTTTATTTTTATCAAACTGGTTTCAACGCGGGGTATTATGTGTTATCACCTTTTGATATGAAGATATTGAAACATACATACCACGAATATTCAAATTTACCTACAACAATCATTGTCAAAATTGAGAGTGTAAAATATGAAGAGTTGAATTCTGAAATCATAAAAAAATATAAATATTTGAGTCATTTGCCCATGGGAACTCAAATTGGATTTTTAGAATGCAATTGGATGAATAATGAATTCATCAACAAACAAACTTGGAATTTATATAAAGAGGATTTACAAAGGAGGACAAAATACTCCAATAAGAAGCTTAAACGAGAGGAACGAAACAAAAAGCGAGCCATGTCACAGGAAGAATACAAAACTAGACAATTTTTCAAACACGAAAACGGCCAAGACGACGAACAGGTGTTATACAATGGCATGGGCAGTTTATCTATAACCGATAACCGAGAGCTCCCGGTTCTATCATACAAAGACAGCCATTCAGCAACAGACCATCTCACGACTGAGGACGAACTGATGGAATATCAAACAACAGTCTGGGGCACCAAGATTCCAAAAGGCGACAATCAAGTGGTTGAAGACTCTGGCGACGAAGATTGGATTAACGAGGAGATGATTAGGAAAGCAAAAGAGGAAATGATGAAACAAGACAGTAGCAATAAAAAGAAGAAGAAAAAACTAATACTTTTATCGAATTAATAAACAATGACTTTTTATTCTTGCGTGATCTGAGACTCGTCGTAAGTCTTTGGTGGTCTGGTGAACTCTTTGAAAAAACTAGAGTTCCAGAACCAATCCAAAGTGGATTCCTGTACGCAGTCAATGGTATTCATTGGCTGCAAATTCTCAGTAGGTGAAAATATGTCCTCCAAGTTTGAATGTTGTTGCGGAAGAAACGCAATGGAATGAGACTTTTGAACCATCTTGTCATGCAGTAGCGCGACGTTTGGCGTCTGCTGTTTTCTTTTAAACCTATTGAGAAACCTGGAAATTCTAGACACTTTTGGCGTATCAACAAGGTTCATTTTGTTTGTGGATGCAAAAATCAAAATTAACCCCGCTTACATAATGCACACTATAATTTTTTTTTTCAGCCAAGTTTAATATTATTGATTTTTTTCTCTTCCACGTAATACACATTATGGATCTTGGGTTAATATACGACAGCAAGAGCAAGAAGGTCACTACCGACAGTAAAATTCCTCAGTTGAAGCTAGAAGTTGAGCAATTAAACCAGCTTACAAGTGAAATAATAGCACAGGGTTCAGATGTGCCTCCATTGCCCACAGCCGATAACTTTAATAAAGACTTGTCAAAAATGATCAAGAAGTTGTATGAAGGTGGTGTACAGGCTTTTAAAATGAACAAATTCGAAGAGAGCTGTAAACAATTTACCATTGGGATTGAAATGATACACAGAAGAGCCAAATTTGAATCATTTCAATTGACGATACAAGAATTATCATTATTTTTAATGAGTAGAACAGATGCGTACTTAAAGAACAAAGAATACTTGAAAGCGTTTAATGATGTTGATTTGTTATTAAATATGCAATTAAACTCGCCAGACAATTTTCTAAGAAGAGGTGTAGCCAACTTCTTTCTAGGTAATTACGAAGCAGCCAGAAGTGATTACCAAAGAGGGTTGAGCTTTGATGAGAATAACCAGAGATTGCAACATGAATTGGAAATCTGTTTGGATAAAATATTGGAGGAGAATGGTGACTATTTATAGTGAGAGTGTCCGACTCAAATGTGTAGAATTTTATATCAGTCTACATTTGACATAATAAGTATTGATGTACCCGCGCACGAAAAAACTTTTGATAACAAAACAATAGAAACAACCCTAACAGGCCATGTCTAGTTATTCTCTGGTAGTGGATAACTATGCTCAGCCTCCAGTGAAAAAGGCCAAAGTGTTTCAACCTTCTGAACACGAAATTATAGATTTGAGTCTGAGTGATGAAGACGACGACAAACAGGTGAATGATGAAGTCAAAGATGAACCTGTTAAACAAAATATCATACAAGAAGCTAGCGATGATGACGATTCTTCCGATATAGAGATTATAAGTGAGAAAAAGCTACCTCAGCCACCAGTGCAAACCCAAAAATATTCTTCAATAGAAGAAATGAAAGAAAAGAAAAATCATTTAGTAGATTATAATCTGCAAGTGACGGATAAAATATCAAATCTCGAGAATGACAAGCAAGTGTTACTTCAAAAATCAGTCATGCTCCAGCAGCGTTATCATCTACATAAACAGAAACTAAACTATATAAGTAATCAGATTATGGTCCATACAAATGGAGGCAACGAACAAGAAGCAACTAGATTGAAGAAATTTTGGCAAATGTTGACTATGAACCTATCCGGGTTGCAGCAGCAGATTAACAAAATACAAAGTCACGTGAATTTCCTCGATACACAACTAAATGCTTACAAAGGAGCCATGGTGCGTAATTTAGAAGGGTTGAACAAGATTTCAAATCAGACAAATGCAATTACAAATGTTTATGAAGCTGAGATATTTCAAGATTCAGTTGGAAACAATGATTTGGATTTACAAAATCTTCTAGATAATATTAGACCGGAAGAAATTGAAGAAGAAGGATTGGAGTTGACACCGCCTGAGTTATCAATAAACTTGATGAAGCATCAAAGAATGGGATTGACTTGGTTGAAAAGAATGGAGGCTTCTAAAAGTAAAGGTGGAATATTGGCTGACGATATGGGTTTGGGTAAAACAATTCAATTATTGGCATTGATTGTGGCAAACAAACCAGAGACAGAAAACAAATGTACATTGATTGTGGCCCCCGTTGGATTACTTCGACAATGGGCAGGAGAAATCAAATCAAAGACGAAAAACTCAATAGAGTTGAAAGTTGGGATTTTCCATAGTGACGATAAGAAAAAAATGTTTAATTTCAATGAAATGAATAAATACGACGTGATATTAACCAGTTTCTCAACATTATCGTCAGAATGGAAAAAACATTATTATGAAGAATTAAAAGGGAACGAGAAGGATAAAAAGTTTTATCCTGATAAAAACAATGGTGGCAGGAGTTATATTCTGCCGTTTTTCGATAAAACCAGTCGATTTTTCCGAATAATTCTTGATGAAGCTCAGGCTATCAAGAACAAATTTGCAATTGTTTCAAAAGCAGTGATTTATTTAGAATCTGAGTATCGATGGTGTCTAAGTGGGACACCGATGCAAAACAATTTACAAGAGCTTTTCCCTTTACTCCGGTTTCTCAAAGTCAAACCATACTGTGTTGAAGAGAAATTCAGAGCTGATATCATATTACCCACCAAGAACAATAGTGGCCAATATGATGATTTCGATAAGGAGAAGTCATTAAGAAAATTGAGAGCTTTGTTATCGGCTATATTATTAAGAAGGACGAAAAATTCATTGGTTGATGGCCAGCCGATATTGCAACTACCTGAGAAACATATAATTGTTGACTCTGTTCAATTGGAAGGAGATGAACTTCTTTATTATCAAAGTGTTGAGCAAAGGATTCAAAAAACCGCTCGAAAGTTATTATCGGATAGAACAAAAGCAGCGCCAATACTAGCATTGCTTCTCAGATTGAGACAAGCATGTTGTCATTCATATTTGGTTGAACTTGGCCAGTTTAAACAAGAAGAGTCGGAAACTGAAGATGGTAAAGTATTTAAAGATTGGAAGAAAATGTTGAAAACTACCGAAAATATAAAGAGCTCAATCAAGGAAAACATCATACATAATGTGAATTCAATTGTTGGCACACCCGATGAAGAGATGGAAAGTCAAGGGTTATCAGGTTTTTACATATCGTGTCCAGGTTGTTATGAAGTGAATGAAAACCCAGTTATATTTAGTGAATGTGGCCACATGATCTGTCAAACCTGTTTCCGAGATTATTTTAATTCGGAAGAGGAAAAATGTGCCGAATGTAACGAATTAGTTAAAGAACAAGCTGTCATTGATTATCAAATGTTTAAAGCAAAGTACATAGACGAAGTGCGAAACATGGAGAGCTTTGCTAAGGAAAAATATACCAAAAAGATCACCACATCCAATGCGCAAATCATCAAAGATTTCATAACTAGAGACGAAGGGTTAGACCCTAGTGGCAAGATTTCAAAATGTGTTGAGATCATCCAACAAATACGACAAAACAATCCTAATGAGAAAGTGATTGTGTTTAGTCAATTTGTCACTTTTTTTGACATAATGAAGCTAGCTTTGACTTATGAAGGTATTAAGTATCTACAATACGACGGGACTATGAGTCTCGACGTTAAAAACACAAAAGTAAAACAGTTTTATCAAAACAAGGAGATTAGTGTATTACTAACATCCCTACGCGCCGGTAGTGTAGGATTGACATTGACGTGTGCAAACCACGTAATCATCATGGACCCATTTTGGAACCCGTTTGTTGAAGATCAAGCAATGGACAGGGCACATAGAATCGGACAAGAGAAGGAAGTGTTTGTGCATAAAATTTTAGTTGAGGACACTGTTGAATCGCGAATCCAGCAATTGCAAGATACGAAGAAGGAGTTGATTGGCAATGCGCTCAATGAGAGCGAGATGAAGAATGTATCGAAATTGGGACGTAACGAATTAGGATTTTTATTTGGTTTAAATAAACTAAACTAGACTTTTTTCACACGATTTTCTTAACTTTAGTTAGATTCTCTTCCCATTGACTCTGAGTGAACAACTTGTAGTCATACACTAGTTGGTTCAATAGAATAGGTTCGAAGTTAAGATTGAACCCATTCAAGGATTTACACAAGTAGATCAATTGTAAGATCAAACCGTTCAACACTGATTCATCATCACATTGTTCATCTAAATACATATTGAAATGAGTGCATAATAAGTCTACCAAACTAGTCACAAATTGGTTTGTCAATATTTTAGATTCATTGTGAAAGATGAGTTGATATATCGATAAGGAGTTGTAGATGAATTCTCGGTAGATCTCAATAAATCGTTTGAGGTAAGTGAACTTGTTGAATTTTATAAGCGGCGCCAAGCTTCGAACTTCGTTGATGATGAATTTGTACCTTGAGTTGAAGAATATTTCAATCAATAAAGTCTCTTCTCTAAATGATTTGTTCAAGATTTGAAATATTTTTAATATTTGAAATTGCTTCAAATTGGTGTTCAACAACTTGATCAACCCCTTGACCATCTTCTCCAACTCGACTTCAATCGACTCATCGATGCTTTTAAATAGCGGTATATTTGGAAACCGAATCATTAACGATTTGATAAACGTGCTGATTTCGAGACTTTCTTGGTAATTCCCTTGTAAGATGCACAATTTGCATAGCGTCGGCAACTCCAAAATGTCCAAGATTGAATCTATAGAGTTCAACAATTTGAGGTTGAAATTGTGGTGGTCAAAGTTAACGTTGGGTAAGGATATGTTTGTGTTTATCGATGAGATTGATTCTTTGTAGTTTATTTTCAAAGTGTTGTTGATAAAGGACAAATCATGGCTCAAGTCAATTATCAAGTCTGAATTGTTATAGGTCAACTTGTTCAATTCTTTGTTTATATTTGCATTGACCAGGTCTAGCTCTGCTATTTCTTCAATCAAACTTTTCGTCGATGTGGTTGTTTTCGGAGGATCTGTTGATAAGAACTCATCATTGATCAACAAATTGGTTAAATACTCTTCGCATTGTTCCTTGTATTCTTTATCATCAAGCAATTGCTTTAAATCTGACGGTAATTCTTGTGCAAGATTCTCTAGTAGCAAATCCATCAGTCGTGTAGTTGATAATATTTTGTTGATAATTATCAACACTTGCACCTACAGTATTTTTTAGCTTATCAAATGGAAGGATTATATTTCAATGTCAACTATGGGTATATTGAAGGGGTTGTGCGTGGGTACAAGTCTGGATTGTTAACCTCCAATCAATATATTAATTTGACCCAGTGTGATAATCTAGACGATTTGAAATTACAATTGTCTTCAACTGATTATGGCAACTTTTTAGCAAACCACTCAGGTCCATTAAGCACATCAATAATACAAGACAACCTTGTAAAGAAGTTGTTTTCAAATTATCAATATATCAAATTACAATCCAGTGGGAAGTTGACTCAGTTTTTGGATTACATCAATTACGGTTATATGATTGATAATATAATTTTAATGATTACTGGAACATTACATGAAAGAGATAAATCAGATATTCTCAAAAAGTGTAATCCCTTAGGTTGGTTTGACACTTTGCCTACATTGTCCATTGCCACTGATTTAGAAAGTCTTTATTCAACAGTGTTGATTGATACTCCTTTAGCTCCATTTTTCAAAAACTGTATTAGTCCTGATGATTTGGACGATTTAAATATTGAAATTATTAGAAATAAATTATACAAGAATTACTTGGAACTGTTTTACGAATGGGTTGGAAAGAACTTTGACGAACCTGATAAGTCAATCATGCAAAGAATCTTAATTTTGGAAGCTGATAAAAGAATCATCAATATCACTTTAAATTCTTTAAACTCGGAATTATCAAGTAAAGACAAACTCGAATTGTATCCTAATTTTGGAAAACTTTATGACACTTATAGTTTAGAGTTGAGTGAATTGGAAGATTTTGAACAATTGAAAGTCGTTGTTGAAAATGTTGGTGATTATCAACAAATTTTCCAAGACAATAATGATAAATTAAAAAATATAGGTGATTGGTTTTATTATTTGGAAATGGAATTGTGTAGAAACACATTCACTCAACAATTCACTTTAAGTACTATCTATGCATGGTTGAAATCAAAAGAACAGGAAATTAGAAATGTCACCTGGATAGCCGAATGTATTGCTCAAAATCAAAAGAATAGAATCGATAGTTATATATCTGTATATTAAAGAAACAATGGGATTTCAATCGAGCCTCCCACATTGGTATTTTTGTAACTCTGTTGATTAGATTTTTTGAAATTTGTAAATGGTTCAATTATAGGCTCTTCATCGTCTAGCTCATCATCAAGTATCCAGTCAATCATAAACTGTTCATCGTCGTGGTTTAATTCCATCATGTTTATAGTAATCAAAGAGCCACTGTAAGAATCGCCGGCTTTACAAAGTAGTTGGACTGATAAACAGCCGTTCAAATCCTTTATTAGCTTACATTTGGTAGACATTTTAACAGCTTTTATAATTTTAAAAAAGTTTGCAAAAGTGAATTTTGAAATCAAAAATTCATCATTAGTTTGAAAGATCTTGTATTTTTCAATTGTGATTTTATCATTTGGGAATATAAGTTTTGAGCAGCCAATTTGTCCTTGTGAGATAAAATTCAATTTCGGCCTTGCTTCATTCTTAGAAACGTGTATATACAAAAACTCAGTATTTATCTGATACAAATCCTGTAGTAGGTTAAACAAAATATCACTCTTGACGATAAGCTCCAATTGTAACTTGTTATAATCTATCGAAAACTCATCATTGATATCGACATCTTCTTCAAAGAAATAAGTGTAAAACTCCAATTTCTCAGATATATACAGATCTTCAAACTCAATGACTAAGGGGTACCCACTGCCTTGGTAAGAGATGGAACATCGCACGTTTTTCTCAAACTTGAGAGTGTTTAAAACGGATAAGAAACATTCGTTGATTAGATTCAAATCAATTCCGAATTTTAAATGTGGAGCATGACCTATGATATTATATATGAGGAATAAACTGGAATCAATGTTGATTGACGCGTTGAGGATGTGGTTTTCACTCGTCGTTATTATGATACCTTTAGGATGAATATTGATGATTGCTTGGTTACTTATTGAAGATAGACTCTGGAAAATGTCTGATAAATGGTTGATTTGATTAGTTGAGGAATTGAATGTAGTTTGTGAGTCTATGTCCTGACTGGGTACAACACTTTCATCATCAGAATTGAAAAACAATGCAGCCATGTTTCTAGCGGTATAAGGAACAAGAATTTTAGATATCGAGTGCTACCAAATGTCAAAGTAGATGGAATCAAAAGCGACTTGTAAATCATTGTAATGGCTTTGTATATTAGATGTGATTTGTAATGCAACTAGGTTCAGCCTCAATTGGTAGGATATTTGATTCGTGATGAGCAAGACAATTTAATCTAATTAACTTTGCACTAGATTGATTGCAATCATTTAAAGACGCCAAAAAAGCAAAAGAATGTGAAAATAATCTAGCCAAGGGTGCAGTAAATAGACAATGGTCTAGGTTTTCCCATAGAAAGTAAGTAGTTTATATTGCTTTCAACCTTGATAGATACAAAAGGATTTTAAAATACTAAGGATCTTAAAAAAGAAGCTTTTGTGTTTTAAGGTGTTTGTGGTTAGGCTCAACCAGACTGCAATAATCTATAAATCTATGATTGTGATTGTAGTGAGTTCATTATTGAGACTGATTGACTTTTTGGCGCATAAATTGCACAAAAAAAGAGCGATAAGAGCTTTGAAACTTTGAATGAACCAGATTGAGATCTACAGTACCAAAAAACAACTTGGCATAAGCTGTCAATTTCCAAATAAGTTGTAAAGAAAGTTAAATCTTAAAAATAGAAAACAGCCGAGGGTCAGGTCATATTGAATTGAACGCAAATAAAAAGAGTCTTGGCACATTTGGCATCAACAGTGACACACGACGAAGAAAGTATAAATTTAACGACGCAAAACACGACATACCAAGCTTCACGTGGTTTCCCCTACGTCGTCAACTCTACGAATAGAACGGTTTAGTATTATCTCCATCGCAGAAGCAAGTGGAACGATTTATCGCCTGCCCGGTGTGACGCAGTAGAGTTGCGATGTGTTTGTATGCGGAAAAAAAAAATAATAATAATCTTTGATAAACAGAAATATTCATATTCTATACAAACTTGTATTTAGCTTCACCACTCTTTATCCAAACTCATCTCACTGTCCAACCTGAGTTTTACACACACGTCTAGATTACTTATCCTTTTTTTCACCACCGGATAATATCAAATTGTTAGAATCATATCAAATATTCATGATATATATATATAAAAACCTAATCCAGAAAACACTTTTATAATGGCTTGGGATCAACTTGAGCTAGAAACTCCTCATATTGCATATGCATGTGTTGGGATATTCAGTACTTTGTTTTCCTTGGTTTCCTTGTTTGTCAAAGAACGTCTATACATTGGTGAAGCAACAGTTGCCACGATTGCGGGCTTGATTCTAGGGCCGCATTGTTTGGACTGGTTTAACCCTATAAGCTGGGGTAACTCCGATTATATCACCCTTGAAATATGCAGAATAGTGTTGTGTATACAAATTGTCGCTGTTGCCGTCGAATTGCCAAGAAAGTATATGAAGAAGCATTGGTTATCAGTTGCGATTTTCTTACTACCTGTGATGACATGTGGGTGGTTAATTGTTGGTTTGTTTATTTGGTGTTTGATACCTCATTTCAATTTCAGTGACGCTTTATTAGTCAGCGCTTGTGTCACTGCGACTGATCCTGTTTTGGCTGCTGCTGTCGTCGGTAAAGGTAAGTTTGCTGAAAGAGTGCCAGGTCATCTTCGTAACTTGTTATCTGCGGAATCTGGTTGTAATGATGGTATGGCGTTTCCATTCATATATTTATCATTATATATCATCATTTATAAAAGCAACGCCAAGGAAATTGTTAAAGATTGGTTTTGCTTGACTATTTTATGGGAATGTTTGTTTGGGTGTTTGTTGGGAGCAGTTTTAGGTTACGTTTTAAGAAAATTAGTTGCATTTGCTGAGAATAAAAATCTAATTGATCGAGAATCATTCTTGGCAATTTTTGTATTCTTAGCATTCAATTCAGCTGGAATTGGTTCAATGTTGGGGGTCGATGATTTATTAGTTTCATTTGCTGCAGGCACTGCATTTGGTTGGAATGGAGATTTCGCAAAGAAAACAGAAGAAAGTCATGTGTCAACTGTAATTGATTTATTGTTGAATTTATCATTTTTCGTTTATTTCGGTGCTATAGTTCCATGGCCACAATTCAATAACCCAAGTATTGGTTTAAATGTGTGGAGATTGATAATTTTAGCATTTGTTATTATATTTTTGAGAAGATTACCTGCTGTTGTTGCTTTGAAACCAATAACTCCTGATGTTAAAACATGGAGAGAAGCTATATTTTGTGGACATTTTGGTCCAATTGGTGTTGGAGCTATTTTTGCAAGTATATTGGCAAGAAAAGATTTAGAATCTCATTACACAACTGAAGAAACTCCTTTATATCATTTACCAGATGAAAGTTTTCCTCATTATCAATTATTAGCAACAATATGGCCAATTGTGTGTTTTGTTGTAATTACATCAATCATAGTTCATGGATCTTCGGTTGCAGTTTTGACTTTAGGTAAACGATTGAATAGAATGGCAATCACTATGTCATTCACCGCTACAAATGGGGAGACTACAACAGGTGGATCAAATTGGATGCAAAGATTACAAAAGCTTGATAAAACTTCTACATCGTTTTCGTTGCATAGAGTAGATACAATGGTACCACCTAAAGCTGAAGACGAGGAAAAAGTTTTGCCAGAAACTTCTGGTATTAAAGTCAGACCTGCAGGCGGAGCCAAGAGAAAGAAGAAGAGAAGATCTAAAAAGCAACATCCAAGTTTGATTCAGAAAACTTTATCAAAAGTGACAAGTAACACAAATGAAGAAGGACCAGAGTATGAAAGACACAGACCAGCAGAATTGTTTTTCCAATTGGGTGGCGCCAATAAACAAGAAACTGGGGGTCTCGAAGTATCTGAAGACAAAGTTAGTACCACACCTGAAAGTGGAAAAGATTTTGAATTACAAAGAACTTCAACTTCGCAGAAAGTTTCCGGTAGAAAAGAGTTTGGTCAAAGGTTACCAACAGAAGAAGAAAAGAAATCAGTTCCAACCAATGCATACCAAGAAGGTGACATCATTGTTATTGAAGATCAATATGGTGAAGTCATGGATAATATCAAATTACAAAAGAGATCAACTAATAAAAACGATGAAACTGATGAAAATGATAGTATTCATTCAATGGAATCATTAGAAAGACATTTAACTCAATATTCTACAAGTTCATCTAAACACGCAACAAGTTCAGAATCAGACGAAGTTCCTTTGCATAAAAAACTTTCAAGGTCATTATCTAGAAAATCTTACTATAAAAAGAATGATCCTAATAAAAAGAAAGTGTTTGCTCATAGAATAGATAACTTAATAGTCATTGAAGATGAAGATGGGGATATAATAAGAAGATATAAAGTCAACAAACATGCAAGTGTGCCACAACAAAAGAACAGGTCGAGGTCGTCCACCATTGTAGGTAAAATGAAGTCATTAGTTGGTATGCAACAACCTCCTATTCCCGAAACGCCAACTATTCATGTCACAGATTTAGAACAAGGCACTCATCATCAAATATTAATTCCAGAAGGTCTAGAGCCCACCAACGAAAAAGATACCAAGATTGAACAGAAACTAGAAAACAAGTTAACTTCAATTCTAGAGAAGAAGCATGAAAGTGGTTCACACAACAACTTTAGAAATGCGTCACCACCACCTGAACCAGTTGAGGAAGAGTATGACGAGGAAACTGACTCTGAAGAAGAGACAGCAATAGAGAAACAAAGAAGATTACAGGCATTGGGTCATTTGCCAACTGGTCATGATGCAAATGACGAAGAAGAGTAAGTAATTTGAATAAATAGTTTGATCGATTTCTGGTTGATGATGCTTTTTCCCGAGGCTTGTCTCGTGGTTGTATAATTTTTTTTTTTTTGCAACATTTTTCACTCGCCTTTTCTCCTCCCCCACCTTTCAACGATGGATACTTCTGTGCTATTATCACCTAGTTCGGTAAACGTGAACAAACAGGTCGAGAACGAGTACAACTTGAGTTTGAAGTTGTTCAAGAATAGGAATTTTGAAAAATCGTTTGCGTTGATCCATTCTGTGTACAAGAAATCATTTGCTGAATATTCGAAATCACTAATTAGTGAAAACTTGTTGATCAAGATCATAAACTTGTACCTCATAGAAATTGGGGTTGTGATCAAGAACAAATTGCTTAACCAAGTCCAATTGAATACGGCTTACACTGCGGTCAACTCAAATGAGATTAGAAACCAATTGGTTTCCGTGTGGCACACCAACATTCCTTGTGAAATATTGTATAATCTCCATTTACTATACATCACGAATCCGGAATTGATACAGGATAAAGAAGAATATCTTACTGAAATTAGGCAGTTGAGTTACACTCTTCCGCAAGACAAATATACTAGTCACATATTAAATTTGATCAAGTTTGAGATATATCCTCATTTTGACAAATTTGAAGAGTCGAGAATATTGATAGGCGATGATAAAGACGAACTTGATAGGCTTGAGAAAATTAAGCAGTATAAGTTGGAGAAGCAGAAGGAGTTTGAACAAAAGTTGAAGAATGAAGAGAAAGCTCGACGTGAAAAGGAGACTCAGGCGAAAGAATTGCAGAGACAGAAAGAAGAGGAAAAAAATCTTAAATACAAGCTGATCAAAGAGATACAGAAATCATACACCAACGAACCTTCAAGAACGGTTGAATCAGAAAACACCAATTTGATTCTGAAACTAAAGTACTTGGTTGAAATTTCGAAAAACTACATTGGCAACAACTACTTGTTTTTACTTGCATTGGTGATCATTGCCATCACCTCATCGAAGCTACTCAGGGGCGTCAACGTCAAAGACAAGCTAGTTGAAACTGTGAAGATGGCGTTCAAGTTCTCGTATATATAATGTAAAAATGTATGTATATATTTTTTTCTCTGGTAATGACTCAAGGTATCTGGGTTATAGGCTATGGCTCGTTGATTTTCAAACCACCTCCACACGTCTCGTTTAAGGTGACTGGGTATTTACACGGCTACATCAGACGGTTCTGGCAATCCAGCATTGACCATCGAGGAACCCCGGAGTCTCCAGGAAGAGTGGTGACTCTTGTCTCGCTCCAAGACCTACAATTGCACCAAACGAGGTTCCAGAAATACTTTAAATACGAGTTGCACGAGAACATCCACGACTTGACCGCGGCAGACTTGAAGGTGTTTGGTGTTGCGTACTACATCGAGCCTGAGCACGTCCAAATAGTGAGAGACTACCTCGACGAGCGGGAG
This sequence comes from Insectozyma chauliodis, assembly GCA_030557115.1. Classification (NCBI taxonomy): domain Eukaryota; kingdom Fungi; phylum Ascomycota; class Pichiomycetes; order Serinales; family Debaryomycetaceae; genus Insectozyma; species Insectozyma chauliodis. The sequence goes on along the minus strand of JAKTVI010000032.1, from coordinate 74,825 downwards.
CAGAACGGGTACACTCTCCACAATGTCGAGTTCCACGTCGAAGGTGGAAACCCACTAGGCAAGAAAGTGATCCAGAGTCACATATATATTGGAACCATCGATAACGTGGCGTTTGTTGGTCCCGAGGCTATTGAGAACACAGCAGAGATTATAAAAACAAACCACGGTCCCAGTGGGCCCAACATTGAGTATTTGTTGAAATTGGACCAATCGATTAAACTGTTGAATTATAAAGACGAGTATATAGACGATTTAGTGAAGCTAGTACAAAGTAGTGAACCTAATGAGTCAAAGATTAGTATGTAGAGTGATTATAGATTCACGTAGAGTAATACTAGTATAGATTAATTTCATACAAACATGGGTGAATCAATTAGAATGCAGAGTGATATTAGTTCAATTAACTAAACTATAAATTATAAAGACGGGTATATACACATGAACTAGTTCTAGATCAATAACAATTCTATCGCCGCGTTTTGTAACGTGGTGGCCAAACTGTTGATTTCCAATTGTGCATTTTCTAGTTGATCCATATTTATATAGTTTCTGACAAATGGGAATGTATTCCAGTTATGTTGATCGTCATGGAGAGGCGCATCAAACGGCAGTCCAAACAATTGATTCTTGTATCCAATACGTTTTGTTTGAATATTCTTGGCAAGAAATCTAGAATTGAACTCTAGCATATTATCATTCCACCTCCATCTGATCATACTGAACGGGGTCTGCTCAATACCCCCTTGCTCTTGTAGATAAACTTCCCACTCCAGCTTCCAATTATGATATTTCTGTGCATTATCTTGGAAAAGCTTGATTGATTTCCTCAACGAGTTGAAATTCAAATTCGACGCTTGTTTGCTGAGATTCTGTTCGTATTGGGATAATTTGTTACCCAAGTCAATAAAATTGTATGGTATCAATGGATATTCAGCAAATTCAATCACAATTCGAGATAACAACTCGACTAATAAAGAATGTTTAGCCATCTTTTCATCTATTTTTGAATTGTCAAAGTTTTCAAAATTATCATAACACGATCCTTTTGGATAAGTTTCACCGGAAAACTTAATTTCTAATGATGGTATATTCACCAAGTTTATAAATGCCACGTAGTTTTTGATTTCCGAAAACTCATTCTTCAACGTTGTAATTTGATCCAATGATTGGTCTTTGTATTTCATTTTCTTCAAATTTTTTATGACAACATCTTCTAGTAATGGGTTTGAATTGATTTCAAGTTTGTCTCCAGTGACCAAATCATTTAGATCGATATAAAGGTAACCCTCCTTTTTAAGCAACTCTTTTCTATTCTCAATCCATTCCGAAGCACCTGCTAAATTATATTCCGTAGCATCAAAGGAAACAAAATAGATGGATCTCGATGGTGACCATTGGTATTTTCTTTGTAATGTGGTAAATATCTTGATCATCTCTAGTAGAACTACACTACCAGTATTAGTCGACATAGTACCATAACAAGTAGAATCCCTAGCTGCTCCAATTATAACTCCTTTCTCATTCTGTTCTCTTCCTTCAATCGACCCAACTATGTTCCAAAGTTGGTGTGCTTGTCTATTGACATTTGAAATTTTGAGTTCAATCTCTAAATTTTCTTCTATTTTGGATATCAAGTACATACCGTCTTTCCAAGATATAGGTAATGTAGGTACTTTTGGTGTGGTTTCAGACTTTTCCCAGCTCAATCTTGTGACGTAGCCGTCTTCAGATGACCATCCAGGTGTTAGAATATCTCCTGGAGACATCCTAGTCAATCCTACATTTTCCTTACAGATCACATCATCATTGTCTTTGAATTTCGGCGTGATAAATAGTATCGCTTTGGGTTGATATTTCTGTGCCAAGTACACTTTGTTCGACTCGGGTATATTGCCACCATACTTTATTAGCAAAATCTTATCTTTTAAATCTGTTTTCACATTTTCAAAATCATTTTTCTCACCATAGTTGAGATCGACATAATGGGCAACCACGGGATCGTTCATATTCAATGCGTTTGGATTGTAGGATAAAAACTCCATGTTTTCATTGTGATGTTCAAATAATTTTGCATTCCAAGAATTATCTTTCATTTTTAAATAAGTATTTGTAGATGGATAATTCAAAAAACTTTGCAACTCATTAAACTCCAAGTTATTGACCCCATTGTTTTTCATATATGTTTCTATGAATTTGGCCAATGCCAAATCTCCTTTTGTTCCTGCGATATGGGGTATTCTTGAGAAGTACTCGAGATTTTCTTTCATCAATCTAGGGTCTATTAAATATTTGACTGAGTCAGACAACTTCTCTATATCAAAGAACTTGCCTTTGACAAACCCTCCAACTGTGGATCCATTGATGGAATCGTTGGTTGAATATTTCGATATTGCAAAGATCAAGACCATCATGAAAAACACGTACAACAACCGTTTTATAACCAAAGGGTTGCCTATTTTCAATATTGATTTTTCATATTGAAGTTGGAAGTATTTGTATCCTTCGTATATAGGATCTATAATCTTTGTAGTGACTGGGTTTATCAAACGAGTGTTTAAATTGTTAGCAAATGTTCTTGAAAATAGGTGAGCTCGGTCTAGGAAACTTGACTTTGGTAAGCTAGGCTCTTCTATCTCAAACTGTTCTATGTCATTGTACTGTGGTGGGTCTGTGGGTAGTGAGGATGTGGTTTCTAATCTCTGATATCGCATGGTGTATATTTTGAATTTCTGGCTGAGTAAAAAAAATACAATTCAAACATTTGCAGTTTTACTTGGCGTCCACTACAATTTTAGACCAAAAGAGTAGTAGTAAATAAAAGAAATTTAAAGTATGAAACCCAACTCATTGTTATTGGTGCCATCTAGACACTTCTTCAACTTTGCTTATGGTGGTTTTGTTTGGTAGCGCATTCTATAAATAGCGTAGAGTTGATTGCAGTCCGCTCGGACCCGATTGCCTGGAAAACGCGCATTCCAATCTATACACGCCACACAAGTGTATTGAGATAGTTTACTTTACACTTCAATATGATGAAATTAAGTATCACTGAGAAGTAAAACACACATTTTAACACTCTATATTTATAGTTTACTATTGTTTATAGAATCGTATACAGCAGTTTCAAATTTACCAATGTATTCAACATTGTATTCATCCATGTAAGGCAACACTTGCACTGCGTAAAACCCAGCAATTTTGTTCTTAAAGTCGATCCAGTAACTCAAATTGGCCAATCCACCCCAATAAATAGAACCCTTTGGTCTTGCACCAGGCAAATCGTTTGAACAATAAGCATTTCCAGTCAATGTCCACCCATCGTTTCTTCTATCTGGATTATCATCTTCGTCTATAGCATTGTGTGCCAAGCCGATGAAATCTAATGGAATATTGTCAGGTAAATGATTTTTAATTGCAAATTCAACCGTTGATTCATTCAAAATCCTTGCATTTGCATCTGGAGAATAACCGTAGTTTAACCAAACCCTCATGAATTTCAAATAATCCCCCACGGTTCCAGAACACCCTTGTCCTCCGAGATCTAAGATTGGATCTAATGGTAAGCCATATTTTTCCTGCAATTTTAACGACCCATCTTGTTTTCTATAATGCACTCTCACTGAGTCGGCGAAATCTTTTCTATGAAACGTACATCTGTTCATTCCAACTACATCAAAAATATATTTTTTCAAAAACAATCCCAACTTCATTCCACTTACTCGTTCAATTACAAAGCCCAACCAATCAATACTATGTCCATACATCCATGCTGTACCGGGTTCAAAAACCAAAGGAGTTTTCTTATGAAAAAAGTCCATAGGAGGATTGATAGGATCAATCTTCTCACCTTTTGTGATCAAGCTGAAATAATCTGGACTGATAAAACCATAACTGAAACCAGAAGTATGAGTTATCAAATGCTTGACAGTTATGGAAGTCTTTGGTTTGGTCAATGGTTTAAGTAATTCACCTGTTTTTTTATCAACTGATTTTGGTTGCAAGACTCCAATATTTGCAATTTCAGGTAAATACGTCGACACGGGCAAATCCAACTTCAATTTGCCTTGTTCGTACAATATCAAAGCGGCCATCACGGTCATGGACTTTGTGCATGAAAAGAGTGAATATAAATCGTCATTTTGGACATTGACGGGCTCGTTCAAGTTGCGAACACCTTTGGAATTGAGATAAATGTTACTTTTATCGTTTGTAACACCAATAGTACAACCAGGAGCAATTAGTAAGTCGTCGTTATCCTTTTGAGGGGTCGTGATCTCTGTCAATAGCTGGTCGATGGATTTGGTAAGCTTCTGTTTCTGTTCGGAAGTGATCATAAAGTGGACTGGTGAAAATAAAAGTTCTCCACATTTTTGTGCACCATAATAATCAGATGAAAATATATAATTCCGAGCACAATACAGTGTGTAATTTTTAAGATTCAAGACTTTAACTTGAACTTAAAATTGACAGTTTCTCGTACTGTTAAATGGAATGTTAATTGAGGTTGGACCTGAAGTGTGAACTTTGCTGGGTGTTTATTCAGAAGTTTCGCATTAGACTTATCCAGCTGATTTCCAAGTAGGAGTTGTAATTGTTGTATATTGTAATATGTTTCTCATCAATAACACTTGAGGTAATGTTAAATATTTAACTACTTTATATCTTAAGTTGGGGGTAAAATGGACGCAAATAAATTTCAACTTCTCACCAATTTGTTTGTGCAACTTTCCAATTTAAGACAAATTTGCAACCTTTATTTGCAACAATATTCTTGCAATGTTTTACTTGTTTATGATTTTACTTTATTTCGAAATAGTTACCGCTGATGTCCATCCAATAGTTATTCACGGACATTATTTTGTTGACAGTATAACAAAAGAACCAGTATGTAAGTTACAGAAACAAAGTGAAAATTACTAACTTTTCAGTTCTATATCAAAGGTATTGACTATATGCCTGGCGGCAGCAGTGGGGTATCCCCCTCTAGAGACCCTTTGTCTGATCCCGCCCAGTGTGTACGAGATATTGTGTTGTTCCAAGAATTGGGTATCAACACAGTACGTATATATTCAGTGAACCCACAACTAAACCACGACAAGTGTATGACCATGTTGGCAAAAGCAGGAATATACTTGGTTCTAGATGTCAACTCCCCTTTACCACAACACCATTTGAATAGATACGAACCTTGGACTACTTACAACATATATTATTTAGAAAACATATTCAAATTAGTAGAACAATTTAGTTGGTACAACAACACTTTGGGATTCATCGCAGGCAATGAGATTGTCAACGATCCAATCTCAGCAAGCGTGTCAGCTCCTTACATCAAAGCAGTTGTACGAGACTTGAAGGCTTACTTGTCCAAACATTCGCCTAGAAGTATTCCTGTAGGATACCTGGCGGCAGATGATTTAAATTACCGAATACCTTTAGCGAAGTACCTAGAGTGCAGCTATAGTGACCCTAATGAAGCAATAGACTTTTACGGCGTCAACTCATACCAATGGTGCGGAGCTCAAACTTTTTACTCCTCGGGATACTCAGTCTTGGTCAACGATTACAAGTCGTTTTCAAAACCGGTGTTCTTCACCGAATATGGATGTAACGAAGTGTTGCCTCGAAATTTCGACGAAGTTCCAATATTGTACACCAACAACATGGTCGACGTCTTTCAAGGTGGGTTGATTTATGAGTATCTGCAAGGACCAAACAACTACGGGCTTGTTGAAATACAACAGAATGGTGATATCAAGATTCTTCGAGATTTCGTACAGTTGAAAAATAAATACGATTCGTTGCCGAATTTAGATTACGACTTTATTTTGGAATCTATGAAAGTCAATGTAAAGGAAATCAATGATAGGATTAAGAAGTATAGAACCGCCATACCAAAATGTGAAGCTAGTTATGCCAATCTAGACATCAGCAGAGGGGTTCCAACTAGTTTCGGTGAGATTTTAATCGATCATGGTGTGTCTGTAAACAAAGGTAAATATGTCAATTTGCAACCAAACGAGTTGACTAGTCAATACAAATACACCATGGATGATGAAAAGTTTGAGTTTTCACCAACGATTGAAACGATATTTGAATTTGCTATTGAAGAGAAAATCGACAGAAGGGAAGAAGAGGAAAAACCAATTGAAGATGATAATTCGTTTATGATTATGGTTCACAAAGTCACCGATTCAATTAAAAAACTATGTACAAATATATTTAACTGATTTCACTAGTATATAGTACTTCGTTGTTATATTTTTTTATAGTTATATTATTAAATTCTAATGGTTTGAGGTATATTTCCCATTCGGCAAAGGTTAGATTCTCAATTAACTTATCATTGCTGAGTGTTTTGAACCCACAACTAAGACACGTTTTAATGGTGAATTTTTGTTTTTCTAAAATTATAGTGAGCTTTGGTATGTTTGAAATGTACTTGATGAATATATCAAACGTATCTAAATTTTCAACCCAAGAGTCCACTGAATGTATATCATCATGGTTATTGAAGTAGCTGTTGAATAGGTTGAAATTGTACAATGATAGTTCTTTTAGATTTGCATATTTTGAGCTAGATCCTAGCACTTTAAAAAATGGATTATATTTAGAAAATTTAAACCCTTCATCGTAAAAAATAGGTGACGCCATGTCTAAAATCAAATGGGTAAATAATGGATTGTTGATTCGTATTAAATCAATCAATGATAGTTCGGAATTATGACAAATATTCTTCAATTGTAGCACTCTTGTATACTTGAAAATCTCAAACTCTTGTTTTTTCTGTTTAAAAGAACAAGTTTCAAAAACAACTTTACCAACTTTGATCGGTAGATTTACTGGTGCATCAATTATAAAATTTGTTAAATATAATTCATTTAAATTTTCAAAATGGTCGGATATTATATTCAAATGACTTGTTTTAAAAGGAATAGACCACCCGGATTGCGATTTCAATTCCAATTTTTCTAAAATTTTCCTTTTTCTCACGGTATACTTTTTGAAAATATTTTTCTTAACGGTTTGAAATGCAAAATCCGGGGATATCTCTAGAAATTTCAAACACTTTAAACCAAAAGAATGGGTGAAAAGATTAACTAAAGATGATATGAATTCGTTGTAACTTAATTGTAATTGCTGGTTGTTATTAGACTCGACTGCATAACTTCCTGCGATGTTTAGTTGAAAGTTAGAAGATTTATGTAGTTGTGGTTTCATAAACTCCACAGATTCGATATAATTGACTTTAGTTGACTCTCCAAGTAGATGAATTAATGAGAATTTGTAAAACGAATGAGATGATTTGAATAACACATTGCGATATAGGTAGTATTTGTTTATTAGTTGATTGAATTTTTTACACACCAACGCTAAATTTATCAACACAAGATTGTTGCTCTTGAAGTTGTCGAAGATGATCAACAAGATTTCTATGGGCAAGGAGTGTACATGGTAAGGCAGGTATTTAGTGGATTTTCTCTTCTCAAACAAATTTCCCTTTCTCCCTATCAATTGATATTTCTTCATACTAAGATCTTCTGTCGAGTGAACCACAGTTTTATCTTTTTTTTTTTTTTTTTTTTTTTTTTTTTTTTTTTTTTTTTTTTTTTTTTTCTCTCTTGTGTCGCTATCTCAGTAAATCTTTATACGTTTGCCTGATTTGGACATACCCAAGATGAATCTTTCCTATGAAATGGTCGGCCAATCTTCTGTCGTTGTCCAATCTCGACAAATAAGCTCCACATACATCGCACACTTGAAGTTTCTGTTGACTGGATTGACCAATGTTTTCAATTAAATTTCGAATTTGTTCTTGTTTCACACTTCTGTCTAATAATTTGACACTCAACTCAATTGAGTATTGTAACACTTTATCAATTTGGTTCTTATTAAACAAATACTGTAGTTCTTGAAGCATCAACCCTACTTCAATATCCAATTCATCCAATTCTTTAGAGAAATTTGCAATTTTCATCTTCTCTTCTGGTGTGTGTTCCAAACGCTTCTCTGCTACAAATATGGTATGATCTATTTCATTAACAAATTTTCTAAGCGTCTTGATTATTTCCGAGTTTATCAGTTTAATTTTAGGATCCTTTTTTTTCAAATACAGCTCATACTCAATCTTATGTTTTGTTAAATGTAAATTGGGACATTTACCGATATTCAACTTTGTATTTGAAAACAACTCATGAGGACAATTGCCTATTAAGAACGGTTTGCAAACTTTGGGCGACAATAAATCTGGGTCCTTATGGTAATGTCGTATCTGTTCTCTACCAACTAATTTTTCAATTTGCTTGCGTTGTTCCTCTGCTAAAGACATGATGTAATAAATTTTCACACACCGAAATTTGCCAAATCAAAGACCAACCACCCTCAAACAAAAGCAAATTTTCTCTATCAATCTACTCAATGTATTCAACCTACTCAGTCAACCCTTTTATTAATCATCAATAATACAAAGATTTGATTGAATCGGTTGATAAACTAGGTCGTGTAAACATCGCCAATAATCCTGGACCCTAATTGGCCAGCACCAGGAATATTCGCAGTTGGCGTGAGGTATTTTGTATTACATAAGCGGAGGTTTTTTTCTCTGTCTAATCGTTGGTTGGCCCTTGAAGCACTGAAAAATATTCAGTAAATTTTCTCCTTTCTTCTTTTTTTTTTTTCAAGTATCTTCAACAAACCAGGTTATTCTATTGAACTATGGTTCTTCCAAGATTATTTAACACTACTTCACGTACTGCTTTCCAAGCAGTTAAACGTAATGGTTTATTCGCCAACAGAACTTTGGCCACTGCTGCTGCTTCAAACGGTAAAGTTAGGTATGTACAACTTTTCCACCCCAATTCCACAAGAATTGCACACACTCAATTGCTTCTTGGCAGTTGAACGGTCAATTGAACAATAAACATTGCAAACTTCAACATCACAGGTTCATCCATTGAGGGTTTCTTATAAAAGTCGAGTCGTTTCGCAATTCACACAGACTTCAATTTACACAGACTACACTGCTTATCACAAGCAGTGCATCAACAATCAATTGATCATCAATTTTCAACAACCTCAATTTCCACTTTCCAATTTCTTGATTTTGAAAAATTGAATTGCAAAATTTTATTTGTTCGCGCAAATTGACCAATTAAATTGTCCAATTTGCAACATCCAATTTTCAAAATACTAACTTCTAATTTAGAGCTGTTATTGGTGCCATTGTTGATGTCCATTTCGACGAAGGTAATTTACCAGCCATTTTCAATGCTTTGACTTTAAAAAACGGTGACAATGATTTGATTTTAGAAGTTGCCCAACATTTAGGTGAAAACACCGTCAGAGCTATTGCTATGGATGGTACTGAAGGTTTAGTCAGAGGTACCCCAGTCAATGACACTGGTGCTCCAATCTCCGTTCCAGTTGGTAGAGGTACTTTGGGTAGAATCTTGAACGTCACTGGTGACCCAATCGATGAAAGAGGTCCTGTTGAATGTAAACAAAGAAACCCAATTCACGCTGAACCACCTTCATTCATTGAACAATCCACTGCTGCTGAAGTTTTAGAAACCGGTATTAAAGTTGTCGATTTATTAGCCCCATACGCTAGAGGTGGTAAAATTGGTTTATTCGGTGGTGCTGGTGTTGGTAAAACCGTTTTTATCCAAGAATTGATCAACAACATTGCTAAAGCCCACGGTGGTTTTTCAGTCTTTACTGGTGTTGGTGAAAGAACAAGAGAAGGTAACGACTTGTACCGTGAAATGAAAGAAACTGGTGTCATTAACCCAGAAGGTGAATCAAAGGTTGCTTTAGTTTTTGGTCAAATGAATGAACCACCTGGTGCTAGAGCTAGAGTTGCTTTGACCGGTTTAACCATTGCTGAATATTTCAGAGATGAAGAAGGTCAAGATGTCTTGTTATTCGTTGACAACATTTTCAGATTCACACAAGCTGGTTCAGAAGTCTCAGCTTTATTGGGACGTATTCCATCTGCTGTCGGTTACCAACCAACTTTGGCCACCGATATGGGTTTGTTGCAAGAAAGAATCACCACCACTAAAAAAGGTTCAGTCACCTCTGTCCAAGCTGTTTATGTCCCAGCTGATGATTTAACCGATCCAGCTCCAGCTACCACATTTGCCCATTTGGATGCCACCACTGTCTTGTCTAGAGGTATTTCCGAATTGGGTATTTACCCAGCTGTCGATCCATTGGATTCCAAATCTAGATTGTTGGATGCTGCCGTTGTTGGTCAAGAACATTACGACGTTGCTACCAATGTCCAACAAACCTTGCAAGCATACAAATCATTACAAGATATAATTGCTATTCTTGGTATGGATGAATTGTCCGAAGCCGATAAACTTACAGTTGAAAGAGCTAGAAAAATCCAACGTTTCTTGTCTCAACCATTTGCCGTTGCTGAAGTTTTCACTGGTATCTCTGGTAAATTGGTTAGATTATCTGAAACCATCAAATCATTCAAAGAAGTCTTGGATGGTAAATACGATCACTTGCCAGAAAACGCCTTCTATATGGTTGGTGGTATCGAAGACGTTGTTGCTAAAGCTGAAAAAATGGCAGCCGAAGCTAAATAGATCTACAGTTTAAAAGAATTATTTGTTTACAATTTTATCTCTAGTCTTTCTAAAGTATTTTTGTTGTGTTTACGTTCAATCACTTCAAGTAACAAAATTTCAGATTTCAAATAAATAGAAGCAACTTATATATACAAAATTATACACTGATTAATTTATCAAATGCTGGAATTAAAGATTGGGCCATAGCAAACGAAAAGACCAATTTAGGACCGGTGGTTAATAATTTAGGAGTCAAACCTTTGAAAAAAGATGTGATACCTTCATTTTTAAACATGTTTTTCAAGATTGTAAACCCTGATTCTGGGTTTTCAAATGATCTATTTTGAATTCTAGTTTTGATGACATCTAAAGGAGCACTTACTATCAATGAAGCAGAAGCACCGAAAATGGAAGTAATAAAGTTTTGAGTCCAGGTAGCTTTACTATAATCTTTCAAACCGAAAATATACTCTTTGGCAAAAGAATTACCTCCAAACAATGCAAAAGAACCAGGTGCGTTTCTAGCCATTGTCCAACCCCAACCTCTATACAAACCGAACCCTTCATCAGAGATGATTTTTAAAAAACCTCTACCTTTGAATGATTCAGGGTTAGTCTGACGTTTAATTTTCAAAACATCCAATGGTAACAAAACAACTTCCCCAATTCCAATCAAAGAACCTGCAGTAGCTGATAATAAAGCTTTACCGGTTTTTGGTCCAAACAAACTATCGTAATTATCTTTGAAATTCTTGGTCAAGAATTCATTTGCAAACGGTTGACCACCATATTTGTAGACTCTTTGTAAGATCTTGTAACAAGCGGCGTAACCCAAACCTGGAAACAACGTGAACAATCTTTTGCCCAATGATTTACTGGCGTGTTCTCTAAAAATGACGCTGTTTAATTGCGTGGCTGAAGTGATTTTACCATGATTCGACATTAATCTTTTGGACAAAGTGTCGACTGGGTGGAAAATCGCTATTTCGGCAATACCCGCGGTAGCAGAGCCCAAGATCCTGGCCACACCAGACTGTTTTTTATCTGAAGCTGAATGAGCTATTGGAGACATTTGATAAATTACTTAGAAAAAAAATTTTCAAGTTTACCGCGCTGTTGAAATGTGGAACTATATCAGTGGAAAATTAGATTGGTGCAAATAAGCTGAAACCATGCGTAATTTAGTGAAAAGATATAAAATTGTAAAGCTGGACAGAACAGGGTATTGAAAGAATTTTCTGAAACTGTATGAGTAGAATTTGAATTGAGCTTATGAGGAATCTCCTTGTATTTCATAAGATCCTTTTGCAGCTAGGACGAACGATCGATATCGTTAATCAGATAACGGCTCTTACATTTAGACATTTGCTTAACTATAAGAGTGAAACTCAGGAAACCTGTTCAGTTACAGAAAGCATAAGGCTTCAAACTGTAAACTTGTCAGATATAAGCCAATTGGAACAATTTAATTAAATACAATTAGGTTAATTGTGGTTCTACATTGGCTCTCCGTTTAGTTTTAATAGGAAAGCATCTCGATTCGTGCATGTATTCTCATTTCAATTTCTACTTTGTTTCTGTCTCATACATCAAACTGTCATCTGTTTCCAGTAATCATGCGGCTTTGGTGGTTTCCCAAAAAAACTTTTTATTTGTCAACGTAGCTTCTTCTTTTACATCAATGTTTTCCTTAACTAATGTATGTGACACAAGATATCCCACATCAATAAGTACTAACTAGACTAGGCTTTGTCTTTTTTGGATAGTCCAAGTATAAATTGGAAAACTGTCATTGTGGGCTTCACAGTAGGCCAATTTTTGTTCCAAACTTATTTAGAAACAAGACAATTGAAAGTATTGAACAAACCATCACCGCCAGCTTCAATTAAAGAAGAGGTCAGTTTGGACAAATTCAAAGGTTTCCAAGATTATTCAAAAGCAAAATCGAAATTCTCAATCTACTCATCAATTTACAGCTTGTTGCAAAATGTCTTGATCATCAAATACGACGTGTTGCCTAAAATTTGGGCATTGAGTAGTGAAATAATGGCCAAAATATGGTTGCCTAGCTTTATGGGCGGTCCCATCACCCAATCCATCATTTTCCTTGTCGTTTTTCAATTAGCATCGCTTATAACACTGACACCCGTGACGTATTATAAAAATTTTGTTTTAGAAGAAAAATTCGGCTTCAACAAATTGACCATCAAATTGTGGATAGTTGATACTTTGAAGTCACTTGCATTGAGTTTTGTATTAGGATCACCAATATTGGCTGCGTTTTTAAAAATCATTGATTATTTCAGTGATTCGTTCATCTGGTATCTTATGGGTTTTGTATTAGTTTTAAACTTGGTAGGAATGACAATTATGCCAACATTGATCATGCCACTTTTCAATAAGTACGAGCCTTTGCAGGAAGGAGAATTGAAAGATGCAATTGAGGATTTGGCCAAAAAACAATCGTTCCCATTGAACAAGTTGTTAGTAGTTGATGGTTCTAAAAGATCGTCTCATTCAAATGCTTACTTTATCGGTTTACCATGGTCTAAGCAAATTGTTTTGTACGACACTTTGATTGAACAAACGGAATTGAAAGAAACAGTAGCTATTTTAGCACATGAAATTGGCCATTGGAAATTGAATCATTTACCAAAAATGTTAGCCTATGCCATGACCCATACTTTTTTGATTTTTTCCTTGTTTGGGATTTTCATTAAAAATAAATCGTTATTTCATTCATTTGGCTTCAGAAATGAAATGCCAATCTTAATTGGTTTCTTGTTATTCAATGATGTTTACGGACCAGTCGAATCTGTTTTAACATTCCTTGATAATTACTTATCCAGGTTTCACGAATATCAAGCCGATGAATATGCGTTGAAATGTGGTTACCAAGCTGATTTAGCACTTGCATTGATCAAGATTTCAAAAGAGAATTTAAGTGGTATGGCTGCAGACAAATTATATTCAATCTACCACTACAGTCATCCAATCTTACCTGAAAGATTGGAGGCGCTCAACTACGTCTCAAAAGAAAAAGTATCTACTAAATAATTTCATTAATTATACAAAACTAAACTAAAACTTTTACAAACTGTTTTTAAGTATTCATGTAGCTTGATGGGTCAACACCTTCCTCTGGGAAAGTATCAATCTTGACGGCGAATTTTTCTTGGATTTTGGCTAAAACTTCTTCATCTTCTTTTGAAGATATGAATGATATAGCAAGACCTTTGGTACCAAATCTACCAGCTCTACCGACCCTATGAAGATATTGATCGGCATCACTACCTAAATCGTAGTTGATGGCAAGATTGATACGTTCGATATCAATACCTCTTCCAAAAACATCAGTGGATACACAAATACGTTTGTTGAATTCTTTGAATGATTTGTATCTTTCAATTCTTTCTTCTTGTGGCATGGCTGAATGAACAGCGATACTTGGGAAATTACAAGCACACAATAATTTATTCAATTCATTAGCTCTTTGAGTTGATTTGACAAAGATAATGACTTGGTTGAACTCCAATGAATCCAACAAATCTGATAATTTTCTATTCTTTTCTTTTTCATCCAATTTTATAAAGTATTGTTGTAAACCGTGTAAAGTCAATTTAGCTTCATCGTCTACGTAAATTTCCAATGGATTTTGCATAAACTTTTTACATACAGGTCTAATGTCTTGAGCCAATGTTGCTGAAAACATCATGACTTGTTTTTGATGAGGAGTGGCTCTGAAAATATCTTGTACATCTCTTCTCATGTCCAAACTTTCTAAAACTTTATCACATTCATCAATGACAAAAGATTTAACATTGTTCAATCTGATAGATTTGTCTTGGACCAATGCGTGTAATCTACCTGGAGTGGCAACTACAATGTGTGGACAAGTATCTTTGTTTTTCAATTTTTCAACATCTCTTTTAAATGGTGTACCACCGTAAAATACCTCAGTTTTGACATCTGGCATATATTTGGAGAATCTAGCGTATTCGCTTCTAATTTGGTACGCCAATTCTCTGGTATGACAAATGACAACAGTAGAAATTTCACCAGGAACAGGATCTAATTGTTGTAAAGTTGACAACACGAAAACCGCAGTCTTACCCAAACCGGATTTGGCTTGACACAAAACATCAGTACCTAAAATGGATTGTGGTATACAGACTTGTTGAACTTCAGAGGGATGTTCGAAACCACAATCTCCAATTGCTCTCAACAATTCTGGTTTCAACAAGAAATCTCTAAACCCAGTGGCATGGATACCTACGTATGAACCCTTTTTGTCAGCCCCATCTTTTGCTTCGCTTTCATCAGCTGGAGCAGTGGTGGTTGGAACTGCAATTTCTTCTGAATCAGAATAATCTAATAATTCTTCTTGACCTGACATGGTTATTTTGTTTGAAAAATTATTGTTGTTGGAAGAAGAAGAAAAAAATAAAATTTATCAAAACTTGTTGCAAGCACGACTGGTTTTACGTGATGTTTAGATACTTACCTAGAGCATATTCTGTATATAGAGGACCAATTCAGAGAGTGGTACCATCGAGAACATTTTTTGGAAAGACTCCTAGTCCTGAAGAAACGGCTGCCACCGTTGAAAAAGTTAAAAAGGCATTGCATGAACACCCAGAATTGATGAAATTGACATTGGAGTTTAAAGATTTGTTGAAAAGAAAAGGATTGATTGCTGAAGGAGAAACAAAACCGAGTTTCTCAACAATGATGAAGTTGCTCAGTGATTCTGAAATCAGAGAACATGGTAATAAATTGAAAACGTTTTTAGAATCAAAAGATTTAGGAATATCAAAGGAAGAATTGGCTGTATTGAATGGAGCATTTTTATTCAAAGGTAAAGATATACAATAAACACACATTTATTTCTTTGCAAAAAAGGCTGATAAACTTATTTCTTTGCAAAAGATGCTGATATGTTGGCAGCTTCTTCAATTCCTCTTGCAATTGAACTTCTAATATTACCATCTTCCATTTTTAATAATCCTCCTATGGTTGTACCTCCAGGGGTGCATACTTTACTTTTTAAAACTGCTGGATGATCTCCAGTTTCTAAAACCATCTTGGCAGTCCCTTCCATGACCTTTGCGGCTGATTGTTTCGCTATATCAAAAGGTAAACCCATTCTAACCCCTCCATCGATTAAACTCTCCATCATCAACAAGACAAATGCAGGGCCTGATCCAATAAGAGCCGTTGCAGCATCCATGTTTTTTTCAGGTATATTTACAACCAAACCAATTGAGCTGATTAATTTCTCAACCAACTGTTGGCTTTCTAAAGAAACTTGTGATGAATATGCAATTGCAGCAGTACCACAGCCAAACTTAGCAGGTGTATTGGTCATCACTTTGGCTACGTATGGAGTAAAAATTGACAACTCTTTGATGGTAGTACCTGCTAGTAAACTGATTAATAATTGCTTACCGTTTAACGAACTCGACACTTCTTCATAAATTTGTTGATACATGTACGGCTTACAGCCCAAGATTATGATATCTGCTTGCTCAACAGCTTTTCTATTTTGTTCTTTACCAGTTGATATCTCAACTTGAGGATAATCTTTAAAATTGTCCTTGAGTTTAGCCTCATTAGTACCACATGCAATAATTTTAGCTGGATAAGGATCAAATTGGGATTTCAATATAGCGGTGGCTACAGCTGTTCCCATAACACCACTTCCCAACACAGTGATTGTATAATCTTTCATGGTGAACAATCTTAACGAGCGTAGCTGAATACGGAAGTGTAATACACTACATTTGTCGGGCGCACGACCTACTACAGGGCGTATCAAATTTAGAAAAGTAGTTGAATTGGATATTTGCAGTGATTGAAGAGCATTAGAAGTGTTTGTAGATTTAGTTACGTTTAACAGTACTTTGATTTGTTCAACTGATTCTGGTTCTGTTCAGTGTTGTTTGATACTAGCCATTTTCGTTTTTCGCATTCACACTAATATCAAATTTTAAGGAACCGTTCGATTTTCACCCAATTTTTTGAAAATCACCAGATTATAAAGTAGGACTTTTGGAAATTAGATAGTTTTGGTCGCTTTAAGATTCTGATTATTTTAACACCAAGTAGCCAATGAGTACTTTCGATAAAAGCTTGTTGACCCCTTGTCCAATTTTAAGGCCGAACGAAGAAGAGTTCCAGGACCCAATAGGTTACTTGTCATCCGATGCTATTAAACAATTGGGCCAGCAGTATGGGATAGTCAAAGTGGTGCCTCCTGCTAATTGGAAACCTAAGTTTACTTTATCTTCCGACTTTAAATTCCACGTTCGGAAACAGGTCATTAGTGACTTGGGTATAACCACCAGATCAAGAGACTTTTTCAGAGAAAACGTTAACAGGTTTTTGAAAATGAGAAGAAAACGTCAGTTGAAGTTGTATTTTGAAGTGGATGATAAAAAAATTTACTACTATGATTTACACTTGCTAGTCGAAAGCGTGGGTGGAGATTCTAGAATGGATAAATCAAAATGGGCAATTGTGAATCAAAGATTTGATCTACCATTTAATTCAGAAGCTATTAAAAACGAGTATAATAATTCAATCAGGTATTACGCAAATTATTTATCAAGTCATAAAGATACGACTGATTTCCCCGACTCTGATTCTGAAGATGAATTTGACAATTGTTTGATTTGTAACGAGCATGACGATCCATCTGAGACTTTGTTATGCGACAACTGCGACAACCCGTTCCATATGAAGTGTTTGGACCCGCCTTTGAAAGCCGTCCCCGCCACAAATTGGTATTGCGATAAATGTTTGATAGGCACAGGAGAATACGGATTCGACGAGGACGTCGATGTTAAATACTCCATCCCGGAGTTTTATCAAATGTGTAAAGAATTTGACCAACAATTTATCGATGAATATAACCACGGACAGCCGTTAGATGTGGACACAATTGAACAAAAATTTTGGTCATTTGTTGATATCGAAAAGTCCGATTTGGAAGTCAAATATGGAGCTGACATTCATAACTTGAAACCAGGTGAAATTAGCGGGTTCCCAATGATAAACACACCTGGAGTGGAACTTAATCAAGAATATCAATATTACACTCACCATCCATGGAATTTGACAAAACTACCTTTTGCAAAAGGCTCGTTGTTGAATTACATAAACACTTCGATTTCTGGTATGACAGTGCCTTGGATATACATTGGATCATTGTTGTCGACCTTTTGCTGGCACGTAGAAGATCATTACACTTTGTCGGCAAATTATTGCCATTTTGGAGCTACTAAGAAATGGTACGGTATACCATCCAGCTACTCGGAAAAGTTTGAGAAGTTGATGAAAGATTCCGCGCCGGATTTATTCAAGAAACAACCCGATTTGTTACATCAACTAGTCACATTGTTATCGCCGATGAAATTGGTTGAACATGGCGTACCTTGTATGTATGCGGATCAACAACCAAACGAGTTTGTCATTACTTTTCCAAAAGTGTATCATGCTGGTTTCAACTGTGGTTTCAATTTCAACGAGGCTGTGAATTTCGCCATGGATGAGTGGTTGAAATTTGGAGAGACCTCAATCATTGATTACAAACCAATCAAGAAGGAAAATGTGTTTAATCATTACGAGCTAGTTGAAAACATTCTCAAAGAGTTTATAAGTCGAAATAGTAGCAATTACGGTTTGATCAAAACTTCATTAAAGAGTTTTGAAAATTTTGTTGAGAATCAAATTGAGTTGTTGAGTAGAATGGAGGGGCGGAATTTTTCAAAAGAAACAAGAAGAAAGAATTACAAAGCTAGACAATTTGATTTAGAACAAAAAGGTGTCGTTGACGAGGACGAAGAAGATGATTTGTGTCAAATTTGTAAAAGCAAATTAGGATTTCAATATTTTGAAAAGGAAATCCCTAAAAACATTCAATTGTTGACACCTGAGATCACGCCCAAAGAATTCACTGTGAAACAGGAAGATGAGCAACGAGCCACCAAGATTGCCGAGTCCACATCCGCTGAGTTGTCAGAATTGAATAAACCATCCTGCATGATGGATGAGTTCGATAGACTTATACAGGAAGCGAAGTCTCAAATAAAAAATGAAAATCATGAAAGAAGGGCGTCAAAGAGATTGAGAGTGAAAAACGAAGAAGCACCTATGAAGAAAAAGAAAGTCGTGGGTATGAAAAAACATCCAAAGAAAGAAATACCCGATGAAAACAAATTCTGTTTGGAATGTGTGGCGAAAGACCCAATGATCAATACCGGTAAGATCATATATCAAAATGATATCGAGACGTCGAAAAATTTGATAATGGAAGTGAAACGAAAGTTGGAGAGATCCTTAATTTTCAATGTATAGATATGTAACAAGTAATGAATTAATTTTAAATGAATTTCTAAGTGTATTGTTTTTGTGGTTATAAATTTACTTAGTTCATACTTTAGTTCATTTTATAAGTTCTGGAACACTCTTGACTTCTTTTAACAATCAGATCCTTGATAAATCTTAATCAGATTTTTTCATCTTTTTTTTTTTTTTTTTTTTCATTAATACTGTATATTATTTGCCTATATAAATTAATATTGCCAGGTAGTGTCCGATATATCAAAGTTATAGTTTAAGTAATACCAGCCTTATTAAACAAATGTGAGGAAACTCTCAGAGAGTAAAAACCTCAAAGGAAAGGGGGTTGCGGGAGGCGTGCTTCCTTGGTCGTAGTATTGTAATCTTTTTGCAACATTTTTTTTTTTCTATGGGCTAATTGGGATAGAAAGTAAACACTCACGATGTACCAATGCAATGGAATCACTGTCAAAGGTGGTAGATGTAAGAAAAGAGTACACCAAATAAACGGATTGTGTAACTATCACGATAGCCAAGACAATGGATATATATATATTTACACCATGATGAATTTCCTAAACCCACCAGCTGCAAATTGGTCGTTCAAAGTTAAAGACATACCAGGCTCTAAGAATAACGAATGGAGTGAGTTCAAAAGTAAAAAGTCTCCCTACATTCTAGTTAAGATAGGTATGACTACAAAATTGCCCAATCAACGAATCAAAGAATGGGAAAACAAGTGCAACCACAAACTAGTCAATGTTGGGCCCAACAATCGGCATTTGATCAAAAAAAAAGGACTCATAGAGCAATTCAAGTGTATGAACTTGAACGTAGACTATGTGAGATTTAAAGATGATGGATTTTTTGTTTATAAAAATTTGAAACTGGTAGAGCTGAGTATACACCAGCAATTACGAGCAACGTACGGAAAGGGAGATTTATATTGTAAAGGCTGTTTAGATGAAAAAAATTCAAAAGCGAGAGAAAACTCACCATTCAAATCTGGTTACAACGTTCATACAGAATGGTTCTTCATATTGAAAAAAGACATAAACAAAGTGTACAAGGTCATCGACACAACTTGTCAAAAACTAGGATAGAGAAATAGGAGCGAGTTCCGGAACGGTTACGCTAAATATCGGGCCACAATTATATAACTACGTTGGATCTTGCGTGCATGATTGTACGTCTTTGTGCGTCGACTGTCACCATAAGATTAGGTCACGTGAAATGCTGAAGTTGTGCAGCATTAAAAATTAAGTTTCACAAAGTATAAACCACACTTTCCAATGTAAAATATAAAATTGAATCATAACCTCGATTTGGTATTTTTATTGAAAAATCTTTCAACAATGCCTTCCCATTTTGATACGTTACAATTGCACGCTGGTCAAGAAGCCGAACAGCCACATAAACCTAGAGCACCACCAATCTACGCTACTACCTCCTATGTATTCAATGACTCCAAACATGGGGCCCAATTGTTTGGCTTGGAAACACCAGGGTACATTTACTCCAGAATCATGAATCCAACCAATGATGTGTTTGAACAGAGAATAGCTGCTTTGGAAGGTGGTATTGGCGCTTTGGCTACCTCTTCAGGCCAATCGGCTCAATTCTTGGCCATTGCAGGTTTAGCCCACAGTGGAGACAATTTCCTCAGTACTAGTTACTTATATGGAGGTACTTACAATCAATTCAAAGTTGCTTTCAAGAGATTGGGAATTGAAGCTAGGTTTGTCAATGGTGACGCAGCTGAAGATTTTGCCAAATTGATCGACTCAAAAACAAAAGCTATCTACTTGGAATCAATAGGTAATCCTAAATACAATGTTCCGGATTTTGAGAAGATTGTCAAATTAGCTCATGATAATGGAATTCCAGTTGTAGTTGATAATACTTTTGGAGCTGGAGGATTTTTGATTAACCCAATTGCTCATGGTGCAGACATTGTAGTTCATTCAGCAACTAAATGGATAGGTGGACATGGTACAACAATTGCTGGTGTTGTTGTTGATTCTGGTAATTTTCCATGGACAGAATATCCAGAGAAATTTCCTCAATTTTCTAAACCATCCGAGGGTTATCATGGTTTGATATTGAGTGAAGCATTAGGTAAGGCTGCTTTTATTGGACATTTGAGAATAGAATTATTGAGAGATTTGGGTCCTGCTTTAAATCCATTTGGTTCATTCTTATTATTACAAGGTTTAGAAACATTATCTTTGAGACTTGAAAGACAAAGTTACAATGCCTTGAAATTAGCTCAATGGTTAGAAAGTCATCCAAATGTAGAATCAGTCAGTTATTTGGGTTTACCATCGCATGAATCACACGAACTCAGTAAAAAATATTTAAACAACGATGCTCAATATTTTGGTGGTGCATTGTCTTTTACTGTCAAAGATTTGGAACACAAAAGTGAAGATCCATTCGACGAAGCATCACCTAAATTGGTCGATAGTTTGAAAATTGCATCGAATTTGGCAAACGTCGGAGACTCTAAAACTTTAGTCATTGCTCCATGGTTCACTACACATCAACAATTGACAGACGAAGAAAAAGCCGCCAGTGGGGTTTCTAAAGGTTTGATCAGATTGTCAATTGGTACTGAATATATTGACGATATTATAAATGATTTCGACCAAGCTTTCAAAAAAGTTTATAGTTAGAATTTGTATTTTGAATACTCACGTCTGTTAGATACACGATGTTGATACACCGCGCTGGAAATTAATAATAAATGAACCAAGTCCCAAACAATCCAACCTGAGTAGTTGAACCTCATTGCTCCGATTTGATATTTTCTATTGTATTTGTTTGTCGTTTTGAATAGGTTCAATATAAGCGCGTAGATGGTGTTTGTACAAACTGCAATCGTGAAATGATTGACAATCTTCCATTTGTAGAAATTAGCGTTTGTCATAGTTTCACTCACGCATAATACCAAATTGAATCCTACGAGGATCAAACAATAGACGCTGAGGTATTGCAATACCCGACAACCTACATTGTACTGTTTCAACTGACAAAACCTTAGTTCAGTACACAACTGGTCACTGAATGCGAAATATAATGGCTGTAGTGAGATTTTTAGATGGGTCTCCATATTGGTGAATAGCGAAATTAGCATGTTCAATCCTTGACCATAATGACAATGGGATTTTTGACACCATGCAAATGTGTTAAATTTGTAGACGCCCGCAAACACATCGTTCACGTTCTGTAGGTCTTGCTCTGTTATCGTATCGTTCAAAAGCACGTTTAGATCGTTGGATAGGTAGCTCAACATTTTTATAAACTCTTCTGCTGTTTCCAAAGTGTACGAGTTTTTGAACTTGAACTTCAATGGTGCAGGAAAGAACTCAGGGGATAGGAATACAACGCACAATGAAACCAAGAGGAATACAAACGATAATAGTATTTCAACCGCTCGATAAATTCCAGACTGGTTCATTTGTGGTTGTTATAGCGCGGTAACTATTTGGGAAAAACAACAGTATTAAAGCTTAATAATACATACTAGAATGACATTTCTAATAGACTGTGATGATAGTAACTGAGAACTCTGTTTGGTGATAAATTTGTTGAATTGTAGTTGCTTTACTTACTGCATCAGATTTTCCAAGACCTTTCATGGATCTATGGATTTTCCTGTCGGCAAAACTTTCTTCAAGAACTTCTCGCAAGATGCACATATAACGATTAATAAGATTTAGGTTCGGAAAGGTGTTTAGCTTGAGGTGCGCGAAAAGACATCCCCGTCAATCCAATTGGGTTCAATTTGATCTTCAATACTTGTAACTCTAAGGGGGTTTTACATTGTAACGCAAATCTATGAAATATTCAGCAAACTTTCAATCCTCATAAACCTAATTAAATAAACCAAATACCACATATGACGAGAGATCAGGCTTGTTTACCATTCACATAGATCTACTTTAAATACGACCAGCTTGTGACCTACATCCAATGCTGTTGAAAAACTTTATCTTCGTCCTCCCTGCTGCCACTCTCTCTGTACTAAACAGTATTTAAATGTGCTCTTGTCAGTCTTCTGGCCATCTAGATTGGAATTGTTGCAAGAAATCTACAAAGATTGAAAATTAGTCCAAGCAATGTACAATTACATGCAATACATACAGGAAAAGTAAATTTGATGGTGCAAAAATCCAAAACTTTAGCCAACCAATTCGACAGATCAATTTGGTAAATTGGTAAATCCATGCTTTTTTTCATCGTCGTATTTATTGAATATTTGGATAAAGTGAATACTTTCGTATCTTCAAAAACCTAGGTCGCGATGGTCAAGATTTAAACTTAATGAATACTTCAACCCGAAGCTGCTGGTGTTGCTAATGGTGCAATGTTAAACTTTTGGTTACAGTTTAGTTGTTGCGGATTACCACGCTACTACAGTTCAAAATATGAAAAATACAAATACAATAATGAATAACACGTATAGAAGTTGAGATAACAGCAGGAAACAATAAAAAAGCTAGATTTGGAGGAAGAATAATTTCAAGTTAAAATCAATATCAAATATTATGATCAAAAGAATATGTATATTAAAAAGAATGGAATACCGACAACCAAGTAAATTGTAACAAGGACAAGAAGGATCAATGCAAATTCATCCAAAGGGACGTCACTCAATCGCAGAATGTTATCAACAAAAGAATGGTTTTGGTAAGCGCAAGAACTCATCAGACACTTCGGTTCCTTTAAAAGATTGAGGAAGTAGCATCTGTTTTAATTACATGGGAAATGTTGAGATGGTTAAGTTTTAGTTGCCAGGTTTACCATCGACTGCAAATATACAAACTGGATCAAAGCCATGAAAGCAGAAATGGAATATTCGCGTTATGTGGTAACATGGAACACGTATCATAATCACTCAGTTCACGATATGGACTATATTATAAGTTTGCCGTTACACCCGTCAGTAATGGAATTCATCAAAAACCAAGTTATGAATGGAGTTTCAAATGAAATTATTAAAAAACAAGTACAATGCAGCAGGCCAACAAGACTATATTCAGATGGTTAGTAAATAAATATTGGAAAGTTAATACTGCAAGAATTGATTATATTAGGAGGCGAATGCTGCAACATAGCGCACGGAATTTCTTTTCAAATATTGTGCTGATTGCTGATGAGGTGAACGACAAAAGCCTTGGATATGTTAGTTACCAATTTGATGAGTTTTCATCCCCTAGGAAGAGGATGGGTTCTTTGCATGTCATTCAATTATCAAATTGAAATGATGAAACCATGAAGTTGTCAAGGCTTTTTTCATTGATGGAACTCATAAAATGGTTGTTGGGGTTGTTGACAAAATGGATTCTGGGACATTGATCACTGTGATGGGTCGTGACCCCATCACAGGTAATGCGGTACCATTACTATTTTGCGTTAGTAATTACAATGGAGCTGAAACGTTTGAATACTTATTAAACATATTAAAGCTAGAATTCAAGATTCATCCAAAACAAATTAACATTGACATTGACAAGCCAAGCATCAACGCAATTACTGAAGTTTATCCAAATGCTAATATTGTTTTTTGCACAATCATCTTTACAGGACATTCAATAAAAACTTGACTAAAATCAATAACAAGGCTAAATGAAACCAAATCTGAAAAAATAACAATCATTCCAAGTAAGTGAGTTCATACCAAAATGTATGAAATGGACAATTTAAGTGGTTCAGCTGTTGCAAAGTTCATTTATGAAAACATAATTTGCAGATTCGGTTATTTTGAAGTTTTCAGGACAGATTGAGGCTCAGAATTCAAAAATGAGTTTATGTAATAGTTGGTAAACAATTTTCACATAAATCATAAATTTGCTATTGCTGATCATCCACAATCTAATGGTATGTCTGAAAGGAACCATCAGACATTTATTAACTTCTTTAGGAAATTACCAAATACTGTGAATTGGAAAGAACATGTTGATACTGCACTATGGGTCGACAACCATAAGAAGCAGAACTGGATATTCAGCCCAGTATTTAGTTTTCGGGTATGAAGGGTATGGCAACATTCACATGTTCATAAACAATCCAATCAACAAAGCGGAATATGATACATTGGATCACAACGTATACAAATCGAGATTTGGTTGGTTAATGATCCTAATCACTTTATCTTTTCACGTAACGGTAATGATAAACTCTAAACCCAGGAGCAGAGTTTTTTATCAACACGTATAAAATTGGGAGGCTTCGTCTCAATTGATATTAATCGATGAGCGAAACAACGGTACAAACTAGTAATTGAAAGCTTAACAATGAAGGTGAAGCATTTCTAACCACATCTCAAAGCATTAATCATTCAATAGCTTATACATCTGATGCCCGGTCGTAAGTACCGATTAAACCAAAGTCTCCCAATCCTCTAAATGTTGTAAGAAACACCTTGGTTTTGAAACCGTAGCAGTTCTCTTGAGACATAAAGGTCATAAAATATGAAAACTTGATAGGAAATACTTATATAACTGACTGTTGAACACAAAAATGGTACTTTTCTTATCCACTTTGTTTTAAAAAGATGTGAAGTGTTGGTAACCAGCCAAAAAGTCAGAAGTGATAAACTTCAGACAAGTCGGCTACAATGCTA
Organism: Insectozyma chauliodis; assembly: GCA_030557115.1. Lineage (NCBI taxonomy): Eukaryota > Fungi > Ascomycota > Pichiomycetes > Serinales > Debaryomycetaceae > Insectozyma > Insectozyma chauliodis. The sequence continues at coordinate 49,271 of JAKTVI010000032.1, read as the reverse complement.
TTGAAACACATCAATTGAACAATCAAGCAACCAAAAATGATATTGAAAAGATCAAAAATTGTGAGATTTGAATCATTATCCACGCTCGAAAAGCAAGTCATAAGTGGAGCACCGAACGTACAGCAACCCGGATAAAAAAGCGAATCTTCATTGACACTGTTGGACCATTTATACAAAGATACGTCAAACATTATTTGGTTGTAATGACTGACGAATATTCCGATTACATTACTATCATTTATACTGATACCAAAACAATGTTATCTTCAAAGATTAAAACACAATTACGGATGATTAACTATAGCTCCAATGAAAATATTATACTGGTTAGCTCAGACAATGGAACTGAAATTCCAAATGAAGCATTGTAAAATGAAATTGGTATCGCTAGGAAACACATATAGTAGGAACAATTGAATTAAATCATGTACCCACAAATCAAATGTTAGCAGATATGAAGCTAGACTTGTTGCTCAAGGTTTTTCTCAAAAGGCTGGGATAGACTATTCAAAAACATTTTGCCAATGATCAGATTAGGATCAATCAAGTTGTTCTTTGCATTATCAGCATTCACAGGAAAAAATTTTCCTGGTAAAACCATAACATCCAAAATTGGTAATAAACAACGCGTTTCGGGTTTAAAACCAATAAAGCTGGAAATGGACTTATTTATAAACAAACGGATAACAACAAAATGTTTTTCATAGCAGTATATGTTGATGACGCTTTCATTGCACTCACTCAATTTCCTTGCAGTGAATTGCTTAAGCTTTCAACCTCGGAATAAATTTTTTTTTTTAATAAAGTTGTGGTGAAGTAAATGGTAAATGGTAAATACACTACTTGATGTAGAATTGTATTTTTCAACAGGAAGGGTAAAGGTGACACAGTCTCCGGACATGACACACTTTACACTTCAAGTCATGTCGAACAGAATGCATCTCAACACTCTCTGAACGAAGGCACAGCATCTGAAGCTAGAGATACCTCTTTTTCGAATTTTGCCCACAACTTGACTCCAGAAGAATTCGCTGAACTTGATAAAGGTTTTTCAAGTGCAGAAGTAGATGAACAGCCACAACAGTCTAATGAAAACTTAAATGCTGCTCAAAGTTTACCTCAAGAAGATAATTTGAACCAAGATTCAGAAACTCAAAAGAGTTCATCTAAAGAATTTTCGCAACAAGAAAATATGACACAAGTCGCAACTCCTAGTCAACAACAAACTCCTCCGGAATCAGTCAACTACTCATCATTAGTCAACGATATTCATCAAGAAAATCATGAAAACTCAAAAAAAAATTCAAAAACAAAAATCTTTAAAAAAAAACTAACGTCAACCAGGTGCAGTTGATCCCAGTGCAGTTGATTTTTTCTTCTGCATATAATATTTTTGGTGACATTTTGGGGAACAATTTAGTCGAATTTCGGTAATAACGTAAATCTTAAGTATGGGAAAAATAATAACAATTTTTACTTTTACACGTATATAATCATATGTAAGTGGATACAAGATTTTATATCCGTGAAAATAACTATGGTAAAAAAATATCCAATGCCTCGTATTGAAGAACTATTTGAATATATTGGTAAGGCTTCAGTTTTTAGTAGGATCTTTCAGAGATGAAAAAACTTTGGGCAAGTTGTTTTGTTAACCATGCGTCATATTAAGAAATATTCAAGTATTAATTACTTATAAGCCCATCACGGTGCTACCTACTCTACACTTAGCACCCAATTGAGTCTCATTCTCTGTATGATTTAAATTTATCAGTTTCACTTTTTAATGTAGATTTACCCAATTTCGGTTGATTCACCTTGTGATTTACTCTTCGAACCAACTGCTCTATATCACAATCTCTTACAAACAAGGTTGGCGTGGTTTTACAACATTGACTTGTTCTACATCAAGATTGGTCACTTTTTCACACTACGTTCGTTAATCCCTAGTTACAAAAAATATGATATTATATATTACATAATCCTAGAAATCAAATTCATCTCTGAATTGGTTCAAGTCCATGTTGGGTTTCACTTTTTCAACCAAATCTCTACGCTCAAGGGCTATGAAACTACGTTTGAGTGTTTCCGTCAAACTTGTGCTTTGATTATGATTCAAACTGGATTCAGTATTGACTCCATCGACTTCATGCAAACTGAGTCCACTCAATAAATGCTGTGCTGCTTCTTTGTAACATCCAATGTTTATACACGACACTCCCAAATTGTATCTTGCTCTGACAAATGTCGGTTTCAATTGTAATGCTTTGAAGTAAGCATCAACGGCTTCTTCTGATCTACTTGAATTTGCCAACGACGCACCTAGTCTGTTCCACAAGATTGGATCATCTGGTTTTATTGATAAAGCGGCTTTGAAACAATCTATAGTTTTGTCAAAGTCTTCATTTGCGTAGAATAACACTCCTAGTCCCATTTGAACATCGGCATCCATGTTGGCTTGGTTTGGCGACAATTGTGCCGCCTTCATGAACAATTCGGTGACCCTTTTGTTTAACGAAAACCTGTCTTCATCGGTGATGCTTGGGTTTTCTAATCTTGCTTTTTCAGATACTTGAGGATATTTTGTAGAAATCCATCTCTCCAAAGTTGCAAATGCTGCATTATCGTAACCTTCGTTAATATAACTGATAGCCAAGTTCATCAAAGCTTCGGAATTCTCAGGATGCAATTCCAAACATTTCTCCAACGCACTGATACCCGCTATTTCTTTTTCATTTTGTGTTTGGACCTCGCCCAACTTCAACCATGCATCAATGTGTTTCTCATTTCTTTGAATCGCAGCTTCAAATGCCAAAGCGGCTTCGGATAATTTCGCTCCATTTTCCATCAATTGTAAACCAATTTCATATGGATCTTGATCAGCTGGTAAATCCAAGAATTGATTATTTTGTGATTCCTCAAATTGATAATCACCGAAATGAGCTCTGGTCGAGGCGTATTTGGCGAAATCTTTTTCCCATTGATTTAAATTTGGTGCAATACCGTCTCGTTGAGTCTGTTTGAATTCTTCATATTGTTGATCGATGAAATCATTTTCAAAAGCTTCGGAATTTAATCCATCCCAAACCTCTTGAAATGTAGCTTGGTATTTGTCATCGATTATAATCTCCGGAGATTCTTGTCTTTCAATTTCTTCGACTTTTTCCGATTGTGATGTCAACTCTTCAATTTCTTTAAACTGATTGTCCCAATCTACTTGGGAATCCTGTTGTGCTATTGGCTGTTGTTGCTGTTGTTGTTGCTGCGGCTGTTGTGATTGATACATCGACGACATGCCCATCATAGGACGATATCCTGATAATCTAGGCATGTATTGTTGTTGGGGTTGATTTTGTTGTAATGCAGATTGATGGTGTTGCTGCAGTTGTTGTGGAGATTGGAACTCTTTTGACCATTGAGCGTTTTTTGCAACGGGTGCTTGGTTTATATTCTGTGGTATTGGTGAGTGAGTTTTGAAATCTTGACTCCAATTTGAACTTTGTTGGGGACTATTATGTTGAATAGAATTCAACTCGTGTCTCATTGGTTGAAACTGGAACGAGTTGTTAGGAGCATTATTCATAAATTGATCCAAGTTTTGACGATCTCTCACATTCATCAAATTGTCTTTTTTGAACCCACCATTTTGTTGGATGTTTTGATGATTTGAGACTTGTTGTTGCAAAGACCTATCCTGCTGGGTATGTTTGTTGAATTGAGAGACAACATTACCGTTGACTGAACATTCGGAACCTCCACCAACGAAAGACATAGTGAATGGAAAGGCAAATAAAATATGAACAAGTAGTGAAAATTTATAAGTGACTCTCTCAGTGCGTTCCCCACCAAAAAAATAAAATAAAATAAAATAAAAATTACTGATTAGTGAGACAAAAATATCCGAGCTCAATCATATGAAAAAAATTATTTGTATTGCGTCTATACAAATCAATACACTCGCATCTCAACATTTCTTTGTTTCATCGTACGAATTTCGTCTTGGACGTATAATTTGATTCCAAATTTCAACATCTCTGATCTGAATTTCAAGAAATTAGATATTTCAAATGCTATGATTTCGTGGTGATATTTCAAATCAAGATTTAATTTCATTATTTGTTGAACATATTCTTCCCTCTCTGAAATTAAGTTTTTATATTTTGTCTTTTTACTCGTTCCAAACTTGAAGAAACTGGAATCGTCTTCGATGTCCTGCTCTGTGATGGTTATCGATAAAGAACTGCTTCTTCTGACAACTTCTGAAGGTGTATGATTCATTTCTTCTTCAGGTTGTAGCTGTTGTAATTCCGTATTTAATTGACACACTTTTTGATATAAATTCTTCCACAATCTGATATCAGACAAAAGTTTATGGACATTTTTCAATAGCTCATCAACGATAGTCATGATCCAGTTGATGTACTCCTGCAAAATACTCAAAGTACTCAGTTGAGTATTAGTTTCTGGTATTACTAGTTCTTTTTCACTGAATTTAATCTTGTATTTGCTGATAAATATATCTTGAAGGTTTTTCAAATCGACTTGCTTGACTGCACCAGTACAAACTAGTTTGTTCAATTTAACAAGTAACAACGTGTAGTTATTTAAATCCAGAAGGGAATATTCAAGAAAATATTGAATTTCATCCACTTGGCCAATTTTCAATTTCAATTCTCCATACTTGCCCTTTTCTAATTCAATCAGTTCTCCTATTTTATTTTTCTGTTCCAATGTCAGAGCTTGGTCCTTCAGTTCAGTTAAAAACAATTTGTAAAATTTGTCTCGATCAATGTTACTTTGGAAAGCCAAACTTTGAAATAATAAATTTAAAGTTGATATCATTTTATTCATTTTCAATTTCAGAAACATTGGTGTTGTTGTTGATCTGTAATTAAGAAATATTGTTTCTGGGGTTGGAAATGCAGTTAATTGATGGTTCAATTTAGTTAAATATATTATTTGTCGGATACTAGATATCGATTTGTAATCACGGTGGCCCTGACTGTTCATGAATAAAATTAGCCATTCCTTGTTTGTAACGTTATATTTCCCGTTCAAAGCAGCCAAATCTTCGGCGACCCCACTTGGAAAATAAAATTTCATGTAGTGATTGAATAATAACTTTTCAATTTGTTTAAACTCTTTTGTATCGGAAGATTTTGATGCCAGAAAGTTTAAATAATCAAACACGTTGTAAAAATTCTTGTTATCTTCCAATAAAAAATTTAATCTGTCATCTTTCAATATCGATTGTAAATTGTCTAATCTATTATATTTTATATAATGCATGATTGGTGTTAAGTCCTTTCGATTAAATTGATTCACATTTACCAAATTGTTTTCATTCAGTAATAACTTGGTCTCTTCAATACCATTTAAAATAATATGCAATAAAGTGTTTCCTTGTTTATCTAAATGCTTTTCCTGACAGACGGATCCGTACTTGGTGTAAACAATTTCAAATCCAGCAGAAATCACATTTATATACTCCGGGTGATCGTAACAACGACACAAACTGAATAAAGGAGTATGACCATTGTTGTCCTGCAATTCCCAATCAATTAAATGCCCTATTTTAGATATTAGTTTGTAATTATGAAATAAGTAATGACCAACACTTCTACCTGAATTATCTATCGAATTGAAATACATCAACAATTCTTCTCCAGTGGCATTTGTCAATAATATATCAACTACATCCTCTAATATCTCAAATTTACACTCGTTGATCAATGCAAAAGTTATCAAGTTTTGATTGGTCATCACGTCTTTGTCGAAAAGAAAGTCATCTATTGAAAACCAATTTGGATTATCAGTTAACAATTTATAAATTTGAAAATTTTTGGCTTTGATAGCAAATGCAAAACAACTTTCCCCAGTTATATTCTTACTTTTTAAAAAATGATTATCGGGTAATTCAAACTCATGCTGTTTGGAAACTGCTTCAATTAGATTTTGCACTTTTTTCACCTCCTGGTTGTGAATGGCATTCCATAGTTGATAGTTTTTCTCTGAGTTTTCTATAAAATCTAGATATCCAGTTTTTTCATCCCCAAAATGATATAATACCGCTTCTAAATTGCTAATTATGTAACTGAATTGTCCGTCTTGAGAGTGGTCTAATGAATTGAAATTTTTGATATAATATAGATGAGCTTCTAAATTGTTGATTTTTGAGTGTATGACCACCATGATCAAAAGACCAATTAACGTATCTGCACTTATCACTATATTAGTCTTACCTTCAGTCAACAATTTGAATGTATTGAATATGATCTCAGTTTTCAAGGCCAGGTTTAAAATTGAAGAGTCCGATAATTTCTTAAACTCTTGTATTGCAAGAGACACCCTTTCCTGTAATTCATTCATCACCCAAGGCTCCTTGACTGGTAAATCTAATTGATTTAGAGATAAGCAAGATAACTTTTTGTATTTTTCCTTGGTCAAGATCTTGTTTGCTTGTTCATCGTAGCTGTCATTCGGACAATTGAATTGGAAAATCAACTGAGACCATAACACGTCATAAAGATTGATTTCCACGTATTCGTGAACTAATCTATTCAAGTCTATTCCTGGGAAAGTGCTGATGATATGGTTAATCAAATTGTAAGTCTGCTCGCTGTTTGGGTTTTCTATTTTAACACTATCCAGAATTATATTAAAGGCCTCTTGTAGAATATTTTGGAACTCAATCTTTATATGCGCTAGTTTCTTTCTAGTGTTGTATCTCAAATTTCGAAATTGGTAATTGTTGTGATGAAATAGCCTCAAAAATTTGTCACTGACTGCTTTAGATAGTAATGGAAAACTTCTCAAAAGTTTCTCAAAAGTCACTGAATCAGATTGGTTTTCGTAAAACTTTGTTTCTTGATGCTCCAACTCAATAGGAATCCACCTTAGCGGTGGCAAGCCTCCAATCAACGTGCTTTCAATGTATATAAGCATGAACCTGCTTCCTCTAGGGAAATAATCACAATACGAACTGAAATACAGTATTGAGGCTATTTTTAATTTCAAACTCTTTTTAAACCCTTTCCCAGTGTAAATCAACTTGTTTTTGATTAAAATTTGTTTATTATTCATGGTGTTGTAGATTACCGACTGTTCTTTCGACATAGGGGTCACGGTGGCTGAGACCGGTTGACTTGACTTGAAAATATGTGATTTCAAAAAATCTTCATTGTGATAGCACAATTCTCCTAATAAGGTTCTCAGATGTGAGTTGTCTGAAGAAGGATCGAAATATTCGTTCAAGATATATCCTGGAGGTACTAATAAAGTGTATTGATCATGGTTGATTTTCAACTCGTTGATTATGTTTTTAAATGGCGTTTTAGAATGCTGAGGATTGTTAAATATGCAATTAAGAAAAGGATTGTAAAGTAGCGGTAATTGAGTAGAAGGTTTCTGTCGTGGTTCCATAACTTATAGCATCACTAAATCGTTATTTAAAACCAATATACGCATTTTTTTTCTGCTTCAATTGATACCGCAAAATTGAGGCAAACACAAATGCAAGAACAGATTAGTCACAAAGCTAACACAATTATTGTGTAAACACCCAAATGTCTCTCATTGGACGTTATTTTTAAAGATGTCATCATTGGGGATATTAAAGCCGGGTGACTCTTTTAATTATACGTGTCTCAAGTGTAATTTGAAGAGTCGTTACAATTACACCCTTTGACACAAAAACAAGAACTTTCTCTAGCATCCTCAATTCTTCTTTAAATCCTTAGCTTTTAAGTTTATTGCATCCTTACCTAGTTTTTTACTATATATTGGTGTTATACATCCTAAGCCAAGTGTTTATTACATCCTTACCTGGGGTTTTTCATTTCATCCTTACCTGAGCTTTTTCTATAATGTTTTGTTTTTTTGGTGCGATTTAAAAGGTGTAATTGTAACGACTCTAATTTGAATTGCAACATTAGTAATTAGAGTTTGTGCATTATTACGATATAATTATTGATGATGTGAGATCTTGAAAATTTAGTAGACGATATTTATGAATATAAATATTTTGCTGTTTTCTACAAGAGAAACAAAGAAGTTGTATCAATGGGATTCAAGGATGTTCTTTTAGCTAATTATTGTTGTACCGCCAAGTTGGCCTCGTTCGATCCAATGTCTAAATGCGGCGACACTGAAATGCTACGGAAAATCGGGTACCGACAACTACTAACAAGGAAGTTTAATCAATTGCAGGCATTTGGATTTGCCTATTCGGTAATGGGGTTATTGCCAGTCATCTATTCCACCAGTCCCCTTGGTCTTGAAAGCGGTCCCGCGGCTTTAGTATGGGGCTGGTTCATAGCTGGATTATTTATATACTGCGTTGCGATAGCCATATCATTTTTAAACTCGGCTTTGCCTACAAGTTCTGGATCTTATTTTTACACAAGTTATTACGCACCTACTAAGATACGTATACCTTTAAGTTTTATTGTCGCTTGTACGGATTGCATGGGCTTAATTGCAACGTTTTCAATAATCAATTATGGGTTTGCAGTCGAGATCATGGCAATTGTGTTTATATCAAAAGATGGTAATTACGTGATTAAAGATTCAGTATATTATGGTGTATTTTCCGCATCTGTGGTGGCTGTTGTTATAGTTTCATGTTTGATAGCAAAACATATAAAACACTTGACAAAAATATCAATATGCTATAATACTATTTTAGTCTTGATTTACACTATAGCATTACCGGTTTGCAAAGGTCACAACTTTAACAATGCAAAGTATATTTTTGGAAATTTCCACAACTCCAGGGCATATCCAGCAGGACTTTCGTTTTTAATCAGTTGGGCTCCTGCAGTTTTTTGTATGGGGCAATTCGACACCAACATCAACATTTCTGAAGAAACAAAGCATCCACAGATAGTCATTCCATTTGCTATTCTCAGTTCAATTGGCATTGGCTGGGTACTTGGATGGGCTATTGTAATTATAACGGCAGCGTGTATCCAAGACGGAGATATAAAAAGAATTGTTTTATCACCTATACGGTCGCCGATAAGTCAAGTCATTTACGATTGTTTGGGCAAGCATTTTGCAATTGCCATGTTGGTTTTGATAGCAATTGGACAATTCCTAATGGCCTTGTCTGTAATGTTGGCTCTTTCAAGACAAATTTGGACCTTTTCACGAGACGACGGGTTTCCATTGATTTACAAATTTGTAAAGAAAATGGATAAAAAAACCGATGCTCCCATTAGAGCTATTATTTTAAGCGGAGTTATTAGTTTAGCATTGGGAACGCTAGTATTGATTGGAACAGAAGGCGCTAATTCGATTTTCAACATTGCCATTTTATCGAAAAGTGTCGCTAAAGGAGTGGCTATAGTTCTCGCCAGCACCATACCGTACGGGAGAAAACTATTCAAAAACGGTCCATTCTACTTTGGCAGAAAATTGAGTATGTTTTTTAATATCGTTGCAGTCGGTTGGTCAATTTACATGTTAGCAATTTGTTTTCTTCCCGATAATGCGCCGGTGAGCAAAGGAATTAACTGGTCATTTGCAGTAGTGTTATCAGTGTGGGCGTTATCATTGATTTATTACTTCAGTTATGGATACACGCATTATACGGGACCCAAATCAGATATTCCACAAAAAACAATGGAAGCAAGCGAATCAAAAGAGACAGATAGTCCACAAGATACCATGGAAACAAGCGAAACAAAAGAGGATTCAATTAAATCGAAAAACTAATTAATTATGTATTTTTAATGTTGAGCCTTTTCTGCGGTTGGTAATTCTTTCAATGACTTTTCAATTGCGTCCACTCCTTTCAATAAGTCTTCTTCGCTTATGACTAATGGAGGTGCTAATCTGATGATATTGTCGTGAGTTGGTTTGGCCAAAACACCGTGATCTTTCATTAATAAACACAAATCCCAAGCGGTTCTACCATTGGTTTTGGATTCATCAATAACGATAGCAGAAAGTAAACCTTTACCTCTGACCTCTTGTATTATTCCATCACTTTTATCTTTTAATTCATTAAGTTTTGATCTCAACAAATCACCCAATTTTTGTGATCTTTCAACTAAATTTTCATCCTTGACAACTTCTAAAGCTGCAATTGCAACTCTACAAGCTAATGGGTTACCACCGTATGTTGAGCCATGACATCCTGGGTCCAAAGTCAACATTATTTCTTTTGAAGATAAAACGGCACTGACTGGGATGACACCACCACTGATGGCTTTACCTAATAAAATAATATCTGGTTTGACACCTTTTGAATGTTCGTAACACAACATTTTACCGGTTCTAGCAATACCAGTTTGGATTTCATCACAAATCAATAAAACATTGTGCTTTTTACATAATTCTTGAACTCTTGGTAAATAATCTTCTGGTGGGACGACAATACCAGCTTCACCTTGTATTGGTTCCAACAATATGGCTGCTATTTTATCACCGGCATTTTTGAAAGCCAACTCAACGTCTTCTATTTTACCGTATCTTAATAAAGTACCTTTTGGTTCACCTGGAATTTGAGGTCCAACTCCGCTTAAATAAGGACCAAAGTTTGAAGTTGCGTCTGGGTCGGTAGACATTGAAATGACACCTAAAGTTCTTCCGTGGAAGTTGTTGACTGCTGACAAGATTATAGCTTCGTCTTCAGGGATTCCTTTTTTGACGTAACCCCATCTTCTTGCAAGTTTCAAACCGGTTTCAACAGCTTCAGCACCAGTGTTCATTGGTAAGACCATTTCGTAATTGAAGTACTTGGTGATATACTTAGCATAAGCTCCGAAGATATCTGAACTAAATGCTCTTGAACATAAAGTCAATTTGGAAGCTTGGTCAACTAAAGCTTCAATGATTTTAGGATGGCAATGACCTTGATTCACAGCTGAGTAGGCAGATAAGAAGTCTAAATATTCTTTACCTTCAGGATCCCAAACATGAGCACCTTTGGCTTTGGTGAAAACCACTGGCAATGGGTGGTAATTGTGGGCGGAATATTCTTCTTCGTATTTCTGAGTGTCTTTTGACGAGATGTTAAAATCAACCATTATGGAAAGTGATTAGCAATTGGAAACTTTAAAACTGAAAATTTTCCAAGACGTTGTTGATCTTTTATATTGAAAAATTTACTGGAGTGACAAGAATCATCTTTTGCAAACCCACTTGTCTGTTAAAAGCAATTGATCGCGAACCACCTGGTAGTTATGGGAAAGTCGTGGATATACCAGAACTGCACGTGCTACAGCAAACACATATCTATTTTTTTTTTATTTTCTTTTTTCCCCTTTGTTACTACCAAACCAATCCTTTGATCATGTCTCAGGTTAATTACAAGAGAATAAATGCCAACGATGTAACATACCAACAATTGACTAACCAACACCTGTTGAATCCTGATGTTCAGTCTTTGCCTAGTGTTGCTATGAGAATTAGAAAAAGTATTAGTGATGGCTACAGTATTCCATCTAATAAGTCATATAATAGAATCCCATTGCCTCAACATTTGAGCCAACCACCTGCTTTAACAAACGAGGGTAGTACGCAATCATCTTCAAATTTGGAAGAATGGGATTCGTACTACAAGATTCAAAATGCTCCATTACAAACATTGCCAGAGTCCTTCAATACAATGAAGAGGAAACGAGAAGATGATGGTGCTGGAAATAAAGAAAATGGGGACCTTTTTGCTTTTGAAAAGAAATACGGTGACTTGAAGTTTAATGAAGATTTTTGAGACCCAACTGGTTGGGTTTATATAGTCAATATATATTATGTTTTATTTATAGGAAAGTGTCGTTTACTAGAAGAAAAAAAAATTAACTAAGTGAGCACTTATGGTATGGAAGAGATATGTACTGAACGTTTTGTCTCCATTTAGAAACTTAACAACCCAAGAACGGGTTTTACTACTAATTAGACTTGGAACTTCGTGTGCAGCATTGATTTTTCTATTGACTTGTTTCATATCTGCTGTGTTGAACAAATCGACTTACTTGTTCCGTATCAACTGTGCTCATTTGGACGTTTCCGTTGGTTTATATAAGTCTTTGAGAAACTCTGTATCTTCAACGGCTTCGATATTCCAAGACTCGTCAGGGGAATATGGTCCTTCTGGTAATTCGTTGACAAATTCAGAGATTTCTTTGTTGACTCAGTATGCAGAGAACCAAGTATCGGGTGCTCCTCAATATTTAATCACAGGTTTATGGAATTGGTGTTATGGGAATTACGATACTTATCAATCATACGATAAGCATGGAAGAATAAAGACGTTGAAAAAGAATGAGGTTTTGACTTGTGGTGATTCTAAAAAATACGTATTTGATTATAGGACAGAATTGAAAGTAGTTGGACTTGAAAGTATATTAGCTTACGCGTATCAGAAAAGCACGCAAGAAACTGATTTAGATTATGATCAGACTGTTGCGACTAGAAACAAGTCTTTCCGTTTGGCAGTTATCGGTATGATATTTAGTGTATGCACCCAGTTTGCCATAGTTCTAACTATTTTAGTACTTTACTCGAATCGGAAAGGTGAGCCAACGCTAGAAAAAATCCCAAAATTGGTACTACACATAGTGGGCCTTATATCGGTTGCTTCGTGTATCGGTATGATTGTAGGATCGGCAATAATTTCCAATTTATTATTAATGACAAGAAAAGAATTGGCCTCGAAATTGGCTGATTTTGGGATTTACTTTGAAATTGGCGTCAAGTGGTTTGCATTGATGTGGACCGCTTGTGTGTTCACCATACTATCATGTGCCTCGTGGGCTCTACCATTATGGTGTGCAAACCCAGACATAAATCATGATGAGCATGATTATATTCATTTTGATGTGAGAGGTGACACAGGTTACAAGGGCAACCGACTCAGTTCCAACACGTGGAAAAGATCGAGAAAGCTGACGGTCGAACCGAACATGGAAAACCGTTATCAGCGTAGAATCCCTTCAATTGTATATGAGGATGAAAATGAGAAAGAATTGCGACAATTGGGTGAATCGTTATCAAAGAAGTCATCAGTTAAAAGAATCAATACTTTGAAAAGAAATACACCCAAAGCCGAAGAGGAAATGCTAATAATTCACGAAAACCAGCATCCAAGTATACAAGAAGAAATTTACGACGGTTATAACTCTTCCACGCCTTTGTCACGAAGCACCTCAGATAAACACAAAAAAGCAGACCCTGACTACCTAGTTCGAGAGATATTGAGAAACCCATTCAACGATGCACACAACAACGAGTCTAGAAAATCGTACCTCGAAGATGATGAGTTGGAGTTGTTGGATAATCATATGTTCACACTTAAATAGATATTTTTCTGGTAAAAATATATTAATTATAGATCTAAATGACTGCGAAAATTTTATGACTCAGAAAAAAAAAAAAAAAAAAGTTGATAGACTAATCAGACATGTTCCCAGTTTTACCTTTGGTGTCTTCCACAGGGGATATCAAGAAAGCTACTGAAGAGTATTCACTAGTTGGACAATTATTGATTCCAGCAAGTTTAGCCAAACCTTTCAAACATTTTTTAAATCAGTTTGATAACATAGATGTTATTATTGATTCTTCTAGCGCTGAATTATCAGTTGACGAAGTTATCGAGTGGTTAAACTGTGGAATTAAACAGATTTTTGTATCAAAAGAAAAATTTCAAGAATGTGTTGACGCAGGATTGCCAGACGACAGATTTGGTGTGTATGGAGCTGACGAATCATTATTAAACCATAAATGTTCAATAATCGTTGAATCAAAAATTGATGAAAAATATTTGTCAAACAGAACGATTTTCATAAAAGACGACACCAGTTTGATTAAAGATGATTATATTCCAATAATTGCTTTAGGGAAATTGACAACAAAGAAATCTGAAGATAGTAAGATTTCAATATCGAAATTATTCATTGACACATTGACAACCGATAGGAGTGATGGTTTATATACAACTTTGGTCACCTCACCTGCACCTGCATATTCAGCTTTGGGTATAGTGTATTCATCAAAGGACTCTATTGCAGCTGCTATTGAAGAAAAGGTTGGTGTTTATCAATCTAGGAAAAGAAAAGAAGAATTCTGGTACAAGGGTAAAACAAGCGGTGCTACGCAAAAGTTGATTAAAATCTTGAAAGATTGCGATTCAGATTGTGTCCAATTCATTGTTGAAACAAAAGCTGGGCATGGATTCTGCCATCGTCAAGAAAATTACTCATGCTTTGCCAATAAATCCAACGGTAAAGGATTGGCCAAATTGGACGAAACTTTACAGCAGAGAATTAAAGATGCTCCAGAAGGGTCATACACGAAAAGGTTATTTGACGACGACAAGCTATTGATTGCAAAATTAAAAGAAGAATTAGATGAATTGATTGAAGCTAAAGGTAAGGATGAAGTATCTTGGGAGTGTGCGGATTTATTTTATTTTGCAATGTGCTGGTGCATAAAAAATGGTGTGACTTTAAACGATGTTGAAAAAAACTTGGATATCAAATCTTTAAAAGTTACAAGAAGAAAAGGTGACGCCAAACCGAAATACGTAGAAGAAACTGAAGAATTAGAGATGGATTACAAAATGGAGGTGATCAAATCAGGCGACGACATTTCAAAAGCAATGAACAGACCTGTACAGAAAACATCAGATATTATGAAATTGGTGTTACCCATCATCCAGAATGTTCAAAAAAATGGTGACAAAGCATTGATTGAATTGACTGCTAAATTTGATGGTGTCAATTTAGAAACTCCAGTGTTGACAGCCCCATTTCCAAAAGACGCTATGGACATTTCTGAAGAAATGAAAAACGCTATAGATTTATCAATGTCTAATATTGAAAAATTCCACAAGGCACAATTACCTAAAGAAAAAGTCATGACGGTAGAAACATGCCCTGGTGTCAAATGTTCAAGATTCGCCAAACCAATTGAAAACGTAGGTTTGTACGTTCCAGGTGGAACGGCAGTTTTGCCTTCAACAGCAATGATGTTGGGTGTGCCTGCCAAAGTTGCTGGATGTAAGAATATTATAGTTGCTTCTCCACCAGCAAGACAAACCGGTAAATTGACACCAGAAGTTGTATATGTTGCCCATAAATTAGGCGCCAAATGTATTGTAATGGCAGGTGGTGCACAAGCAGTCACTGCCATGGCATATGGTACAGAAAGCGTAATTAAATGTGACAAAATTCTAGGTCCTGGTAATCAATTTGTCACTGCTGCAAAAATGTATGTTCAAAACGATACACAAGCTTTATGTTCAATTGATATGCCAGCTGGTCCATCAGAAGTTTTAGTCATTGCTGATGAAAAATCAGACGCAGATTTTGTAGCCAGTGATTTATTGTCTCAAGCTGAACATGGGGTTGATTCACAAGTCATTTTGATTGGTATCAAGTTGAGTGAGAAGAAATTGGCTGAATTTGAACACGCAGTCAAATCCCAAGCTGAGAAATTACCAAGAAAAGAAATTGTTGCAAAATGTTTATCACATTCTTATATTTTATTGGTTGATTCAATAAATGAGGCATTTGGAATATCAAACAAATATGCACCAGAGCATTTGATTTTACAAATTGAGAATGCAGCAAGCTACGTTCCTGATTATATTGAAAATGCAGGATCAGTATTCGTTGGCGCTTTATCACCTGAATCATGTGGTGATTACTCTTCAGGTACCAATCACACTTTACCTACATACGGGTATGCTAGACAGTATTCAGGTGTTAATACTGCAACTTTTCAAAAATTCATAACTTCTCAAGATGTAACCGAAGAAGGGTTGAAAAGTATTGGCAAAGCTGTAATGACTTTGGCTAATGTCGAAGGTTTGGAAGCGCACAGAAGAGCTGTTGAAATTAGAATGGAAAAGCTCTCTTTAATATAAAACTAATATACGAAATATTTATTAACAATTGAAATAATTACAATTAAATCAATAATTCACAGTATAATAAACAATGGTTATTGCAAATGTAGCAGAATTATTAAAATCAACACGGAAAAGTTTATATTTTAAAACTAATTAAAGTACAAATTGTTTCTCACCAATCGAGTTTATCACCACCGCCACTTCCACAGTCCACGGTTTTACAAATGTTTTCTAATTCGGCAATACCTTCATCTTTAGGATTAGAGCCGACATTTGCAGGATCGATTTTCTCACCTTTTTCTTGTTCCAATTGGAAATGATCCTTGACCATATCCTTGACTAAACCTTGGTAATATAAAACTCCATTTTCTTTTTGCGGGTGCAAGTAACCAGAAGAATAAATTCCTTCGTTTAAGTTTTTCTGTGTCAACTGACATAAATTGAAATCCTCCAATTCCACCAATTGCAAGAAATCAACAAACTCTTTTTTGGTCAGGTCGTCCAATCCCTTTTTTGTGTAGATATCGTATTGTAATACTGTCTTTTTTGCGGAGATTGGTAATACTCTAATACTGTACCATGCTGGGGAATAGCAATTGACACCATTGTTGGGGAAAAGGTAAACCCACAACCCATCAAACTCACCACCAGGATTAGTCTTTTTTGGTTTTGGTTTTGGCTTGACCTCTTCTTTTTTAAATCCAAACCAGCTGGATTTAGTCTCCTCTTCAACTTCTTCTTCTTCGTCTTTCACTTCAGGCTTGACCACTTTAGCGAAATGTCTGCAATATCTTTCTCTAGGTTCCACTTTATAAGTTTCCATCTTAAACGCGGAGTTCAATCCTGGGTGAGCAGTTGGACAGTGGTAGCATTCTTGGTACCCATCCATCAATGTTTTCCAATTGAAATCTCCATTCAACTCGTACGAAAAGTGATATTCGTAATCGGTGAAATCAAATTCGTTCAACTCTTCAGTTAAACCAGGGTACCATTCAGCGAAAGGAGGTGGGTCTTGTGCGAAATTCACAAAGATCAAACCATGTGGGGTAACATGAGTGTTGATTGGGAACAAAGAGTTTTCCTCCTTGACAAATCCTTCGACGTTGTCGAAATGTGGAGCTTTGTTTAATTTCCCATCGGAGTTGTAACTCCATCCATGATATTTACAACCTAAAACGGTGGAAGAACCTTTATCTTTACGAACAACAGGATATGCTCTGTGACGACAAACGTTATGGAAAGCTTTAAAGTTACCGTCTCTGGTTCTAATGATGAAGAAGTTGATTCCAGTCACTGTAAACTGATAGTAATCACCGGCTTTTTCAAATCTGGAGGTGTGGGTGCAAAACGACCATGATTGGTGGAATATAGCTCTTTTTTCCAACTCAAAGATGTTTTCAGAGAACCACCATGAAGCAGGTAAAGTATGTCTGCTTGGTAATGTAGGAGCGTCGATAGTAGTAGCAGTAGCTGGATTTAAAACACTTGCTGTGGCCATAGTCTTTTGAAGTTAAAAAAGTTAGAAAAGCAAAAGAGGGGGGACGCTTGTTTATATAGTACCTGCCTTATCAATCTCAACGATGTATCAATCATGGATTCCAATACTTGATACGGCAAGGGAAATGTTGTTGCATGCTGCTTATCAATAAGATGCAAAAAGTTTAATCCGTAGTGCGTCAAAATAAAACTTGCGCAATTGCGCCCAATACAAAAAAAGATAACAATTTTCAAGCAACACATTTTGGTGTAAGTACAGGATGATTGATGTTATTACAAAAGACAGAATAATCTATGATACAATTTTGTGTATTATTATTATTTCTAGATTCTCTCACAGGCTTTCAAATCTTTCAAGTATCTTAACAATCTTACAATCTCTTTACCCAAACTAGTATCAATCGTTGGAGCCAAGAATGTGTCAAGAGTTAGGTTGATGTCTGGGATGATTCTTGGGAACGCGTAACAGTCTGTCAACTGGTCCATTAATTCACTGTGTAGATCCTCAGACTCTGCGATATCCTTTGCAAGTAACGCATTGTCAACCAATGTATTAACAACAACTAATGCTTTTTTCAATACTGCTGATAATATTCTGTGTTCATTGGATTCACGAACAAATTTCCCCGTCTCTGCAGCTAGTGCTACCACTATCCTAGCAAAATTTCCAAGAATAACATCTCGATTATTCAAAATCCAGTTCAATGTTAATTTATTCAAATCTGTGGTCAAATCGTCAATTGGCGCCATCTCTAATATCAACTTAACACCAAACAACAGTTGAGAAATAGTTGGAGCTCTGACAAAGATGAATTTTGAAAATTCAAAACTATTTGCGTCAAATGGAATTATACTCATTAGGAGTTGGAAAGATCGGGTCAATAACACCGTCTTGGAGTGTTCTTCTTTCAAATACGCTTTGATCAATTTTCTTGTATACTCTTGATCGTGAACGGTTAATACGAATGGTGAGCTGGTTTGACTTGTGGTTAAGTTGGTATTTAAAGAACCATTTAAAACAGCTTGAAGCAAGGATTTATTGTAGGGCTCTCGAACTAGCAATTTCGTGAATGCATCAATACCAAATGAAAAATAAGAATGAGAATCTAAATTACATTTAGGAATCCGATGTTCACTTATAATTTTAGGTCCAAATGACGCTACTAATGCAAATGATAAAAATGCTTCTTCCAAACTCGAAAGTTGGGTATGAAAAGATATATTGTCCAACATCAATAAACAGTCTTTAAGCAAACATAGTCTTTTCCTACTGAATATAAACTTGTCATTATGCAATCCTATCTCTTTCACGATGGAAAATAATAAGTTTTTAAACAATTTATTCATAGCCATGTATTCCCTATTGAACTCTGAAAATGAAATGTTTCTCAAAACCATGGTTATAGTTACCAATTCATCAATCAATAATATTTGATCATCCAAAGCCAGTCTCGTTTGTACTTTACTAAAATGATACTTGTTTTCAATCTTGAATTTATCAAGCGCAGTTGAATAGTCGTCCAAATGAAATTCAGCAACTTCGTCTGTGTTTTTATCAGGGGGCGTCGTAGGAGTCATAGGCTCATCGATTGAAAATATTTCATCCAAATCTTCATCACCATCATGCTCGATTTCTCCCGTCAAGGAATTGACCACATATGCCAAATCTTCGCCTCTTGATTGAACGTATTTTTTAAAAACCTGATCAATTTGGGAACAAGATTCAATTTCAATTTCCTGTTCTTGTTCTTGTTCTTCATTACCAACAATTTTATTCAAAACTTGTAAACCTAAAGTACTCAATGAATCAAGTAATTCCAAAGCGTCTTTGATATTGAATGTATAATTTACATCTGAAGTAATCACTAATAACGTATTTAAAGCATTGACCACTTCTGAGCTTTGAATACCATTGTTACTTTTGATACTCATGGTCAATGCTTGTAAGCTAACAATTCCCAACTCAGGAGCAAATAAATAAACAGGTTTAGTAATTTCAATTTCACTTGCAAGTTGAGACAATTCCTTCATTGAATAGATTCCATGCGTTTCATTGATATTTTTAATTGGAACATAGTTCTTTAGTATATTTGCTTCTTCTTTGCTTATTTCTTGATTCACAACGTTTTGGAGATTTGTCTGAGGTAGCATTTGAGGAGGCACTTGAGGGGTAGTTTGTCTTAATGATGCCTGTGAAGGATGTCTACTGTTGATATTCGGTATGCTGGCTGGTCTAGAAGGTGGAACGTATGGTGAATTTATTTGAGGACTTGGCTTCTGAGACGTTTTTCTTGGTTGTTGTTGTGGTGTTGGAACTGAATTGGTTGGTATGTTTTGTTGATTATTCACTGGTGAATTTGATGCATTGATTAAAGCCTGATATTTTTGTAAGATCTGTGGTTGGAATTGAGCTCGTCTTTTAGCAAAATCGGTAGCACCTTCAGGCGTGGCTAGATATTTTTCATACGGTAACAAATATGTTGTGTAACAATTACAAATATCTCTATCAATTTGATCTTTTAAATTGGGATCTTGGACACCATCGAAAATTCCCAATTTGGAACCAATTAGAGTCCAAGGATGCTGTTGTTGTTGATTAAATGGGACAAAATTGCTCAATTGTTGATATCCACCTAATCTTTGACACATGAAATGTAACACAAACAAATTGATTCTTTTGCCATTGATAGTGACTGGCTGAGTCACCGGGTTTCCATTTCTATGTAGATAATCATACAACAACGTCAAAAACAACTCCATTTGCATTTGTGTTTGAGTTTGGTTTGATTTCATAGACTGCTGCTGCTGCTGTAAATTTGATTGTTGAAAACCTTGCGCTTGCAAATTCTGTGGCTGCTGTTGTTGGAAATTTTGAGGGATGGAAAATTGTTGTTGTTGGAAAGTTTGTGCTGTTGGAGTTTGTTGCATATTGGGTGTGCCTTGTTGTTGGATTGGAGTAGGTATTGCGGAGTTTATTGGTGAAGGATGAGAAGAGGCAAAATCACCTTGTTTCTGTTGTTTTTGCTGAAGCATTTTCTGTTGGTATATTTGTTGTTTCATTTTGTATAGTTGTTCTTGTTTATTGAAATTGGCAGGTTGTTGTTTAGTAAACATTTGTGCATTCATATCAGGTGATGCTTGTTGCTGTAGAGGGATCTGTTGCATTGGCATTTGTTGCTGTGGAGGAATAGGCTGCCCTTGACTTTGATCAAAAATTGAGTTCAAGAAATCATCGTTGGAATTTGATGCAGAGTTTGCCTCGTTCATATCATTCAACCAAGACATATATGTTGATAATAATTTTTTCTCGTTACCTCAAGTGTTTATTTTTCTATACAAACAAATTAATTACCTTTCAAGAAAATCTACTCTACCCCCAGAACTTCCACCATTTTCTATGTAATTTCTTAGACAAGGCCTTGTAGTGCTCCATTTCGCCCCAACAATCTCTTCCCCATTCACATCCAGCCATATTGATTACAAAATCATGATTTTCAAAAAAGTATTGTGGGTCGTCTGCTTGGTCACTACAAGCTCCTGGGGGGAACGCATTGATTTTTCGTAATGGCAAGAAACCTATTCTTTCCCTGATCCAAGCCTGGGTGGAATACAAAGTTTCTAGAGCATCTTGTTCTTTATGTTCCCATTGCATATGCATTTGTTCGTACATGGCTGGGTCCCACCAAATATCCAACAACATTTCCGACCAATGTGATCGTCTTAGCAAAAAAGAACCTAGATTAAACCCCCCACAATCTTGAGTAATCACCATATCTATAGGTTGTTTGTAATCTACATACGGTATATCTTTGTTTAAATTCAAAGGGTTAAAGTCTTCTAAAGTTCTATAAGTTGCGTTTTCAAGATTATTCAAAAAATGTTCTTCTAATGAGATTTGAGGTTCCATGATGTATGTATGCAAGTCCAACCACCAAAACCATTCTGTATTTGGAAATTGTCTCATTGTTTGTTTCAATATGTCGACTTTTTCCCAGCTCTCTCTCCATTCATGACTATATCTCTTCTTGATAGTCATATCTTTGATAGTTAGTCCGTAGCCGTGTGTTTTTGCGTAATTCTTTTTATTTGCAATTGATGATCTTTCAACAGACCATTCTTGTGGAGATTTCCATTTCAAAACGCCTCCTCCTTCATTAGCAGCTAGAATTATCACCACTTTTGGCGATGAGTTGATGTTGATGTGTGGTATATAAGGAACATTGGTAAATAACGATAATATTATAAACGTTATAACAAGCAATACAATTTTTTTATGTTTTGTCACTATATTAAGTAAATTGTCTGAAATACTAGTTTTCCTACTTGGTTTGAAAGTTTTATGATCTCCTTGTTCATATGGTAGAGAGTAGGAGTTACTCATGGTAACTTGTTGATGTTGAAAAACAAATTTTTCGTGTTGATTCAATGCGTATATATATTAATTATTTCAAAGGTAGCAAATGTTGTTCGCAGCATTGTTGTCTACATAACGGACATTCTGGGTTTTCTCTAATCCAATCCACTATGCAATCCCAGCAAAACAAATGGCCACAGTTTGCAGTCGATGGGTTGACCATTGGTGATAAACACAACATGCAATTTCTCGATGATTCGGGTATGTAAGGTAATTGTTGTGGATCTGATAAATCAATGATTAAATCTTTATCGAAATTATCACTAATTTGAGATAATTGATTGATATCTTCAATTTTGTCGTTGATTTTTGTACTCTCTTTTGGTTTGATTTCGTTATAACTTTTCAAGCCAACTAAACTTTTGACAATGAATTGAACAAGAATCAAACCTCCTAAAAAGGAATAATTATTCGACTGCATCTTCTCTGGTTCCTTGTGATGACCAAAAGCATATCTTAAGCCGAAAATTCTCTTTGATATTGAGTAAAATTCTCCTTTGAAATAGAATAATGCAATATGTAAATTCAATATTGTATCTAATATGGTGTAGTAATTAGAATAAAGCTTTTCGTCCTTGTTCTTAAGCTTTTTTATTATTTTATTCAAGATATACGGTATCAAAGCGTATGATATTATGAAACCAAATCTTGACAAATACTTGGGCAATCTTTTCCCATTTCGTGATACATAGATTAAATCGACGTATTCTTCTCCTAAAGTCCTAGCGCCTATCATTGTAGTTAGGAACAAGTATAATGCCTTTGACAACACTGTGATTTCTTGAGGATGATTATTAATAAACCTTTGACCTTTAAAGATTTGAAACAAATCTTGTATTTGATTCATGTAAGAAGACTCAAAATAAGCATCTTTTTGATGAGCTCGAACTAAACACTTGTTAGTACTGGACCGACTTTACAATGAATCAACCATACCTATAGTTGCAGCATCAGCAAATGGTAACTGTCTTGATGGATTACTCATGATAAATTAAAGATAATTTTCTCCCCACGAAAAATACTTAAATGTAGATTTACTCACTTTCCAGAGACAGAAAACGGAAATTACTAAACTAGAGATTCATCGGTTTATATCCGATGGAATGTTTTAATATATTGTATATAAGTGTATTAAAATGGTTCCTAATGTACAAAAAATGTGAATAATACTCTATTCAATGTTTGTTATGATGCTATTATTTAATCTAATTTTGAAATCAATGATTCTAAAGCTTTTCCAAAATCCAAGTTTGGATCTTCCCAATTTATAGAACCTGAAGCTTCTTGTTTTGGAGCTGGAGGAGCATTAATTCTAGCATATTCCTTTTTGGCTTGTCTAATCAATTTTTCTTCGTTGTTCCATCTATTTTGGAATTCTTGCTTAGCATATGACGATTCTAATGAGTATCTGTGATAAGCACCGTAGACCACACCCAATCCCAAAAGTGAGTATCTTACTATATTGACTGTAGACATGTTATGTATTGGTTCTGCAAAAACTTTTCAGTCGGTTTGATATTTTTGTAATTTTTTTTTTCTTCGTTTGTTTTGTCGATTTGATTGGTTTGTTGAATAATACGTTGACACGTGACTCGGTGGTAGTTTGGCCAGTATCAGATTTTCTTATTTCTGAAACTAATGATAAAGCCATTTTTAGTAATTATATTTGTATCCATGTTAATATCTTATATAATAAACAACAAACATACAGCTTCATCCATATTGAGTAACAATGTGTTTAAACTAATTCCAACAGTGACTGTCAAAAGACAATTTTCAAATACCTCTTCGTGGTTTAATAAAAACTATGGAAATTCGTCATCTTCAAATACCAATTCTTCAACATTGTCTCCTCCAATTGCAACCACCTCGGCATCTTTAAATTACGACAGTGTGTTGGCCAATTATAAGCAATACAATATCGCAGTAGCTTATCAACCAAAAAATAGAAAACAAACAAACTTATTCAAACAACAAAAGGCTAAACTGCCTTCAGAGCTGTCTCCTTCAGGCGAAGATAATTTATTTGTTTCCAAAGAAATTGAGGGTTCGATAGCTATAGGTGTCGCAGATGGTGTTGGTGGATGGTCAGAAGCAGGATATGACTCGAGTGCCATATCTAGAGAATTATGTTCTTCAATGAGGCAAATATTTGAAACAACCAATGAAACTTCACCTAAAAAATTATTAAATCTAGCATTTGCTGATATATCTTCTAGTGACAAAGTTGAAATTGGTGGCACTACTGCATGTCTAGGTATATTAACACCCGATTTAAAATTAAAAGTGGCCAATTTGGGTGATTCATGGTGTGGATTATTCAGAGATCATAAATTAATCAAAGAAACCAATTTCCAAACTCACAATTTCAACACACCGTACCAATTGGCCAAGATTCCAGCTCGTATTCTAAAACAAGCCGAATTGGAAGGTAGAAGATACATAATAGACACACCTGATCAGGCTGATGAATATTTATGGAATTTACAAAAAGATGATATTGTGATGTTTGCAACTGATGGTGTCACAGATAATGTTGTACCACAAGATATCGAATTATTTTTCAAAGATCAAAAAGATTCTCCGCTTGATACCGTTGCTACGAAATTTGTGAAAGAAGTGGTGAAAGTAAGTAAAGACAGTAATTTTCCAAGCGTTTTTGCTCAAGAACTATCACGATTGACTGGTCAAAAGTATTTAGGTGGCAAAGAGGATGACATAACAGTAGTAATAGTAAAAGTAGTATAAAAAAGTATAGACAAAAAAAAAATCTGTTACAATTAATATATGAATCAAACTCCTACTAAAAAAATCAATAAGATTTCATTTCTGGATCAAGGTTTTAGCATAGGAGATGACACGACACAAGATTTGGGGTCCCCCACGGGAATAATACGCTCCCATTGGAAACAACAACAGCTGGCAAATTTCTGCAAAATATGTAATATTAATTTGAATGTGAAAAATGGTATAGTAAATTGTAGAAAATGTGGATATTTATTTTGCAATTCACATACCCATTATAAAGTCAAATTACGTAATCCACAATTCAATGAAAAATTGCCTCAATATGATTCAACCGGTATTTGGAGTAGATGCTGCGAGACTTGTTTTGTGGAGAAACAAAAAACACAAGTGTTATCAAATGATATTACGTCGCAGTTAAAGGCGGCACGAACAAAATATCGCGACGTACAAGAATTACAAAGGATTAGGATTCAAAGAAATTTTCTAAGAATTGTGAATGGATCAAATCAAAACGATGTGACTTGGAAACAAGGCTCCAATTGTTCGATATGTTTCACGAAATTTAGTTTATTAATGAGAAAACATCATTGTCGCTTGTGTGGGGAGTTGGTCTGTGATGATCCTTATGGCTATAGGAAAAGTTGTTCTATATATTTGCCAGTTTTGAAGTTGGTGGAACTACTACCGAACTTGAATTATGAACAGGTTCCACCAGAAAGTCTAAAATTTCGATGTTGCATCAATTGTAAAAACAGTTTAATATTTGATTTGAAGAAAATTAAACCTGATAATGAGATCATCACTATTTATTTTGTAATCTTGTCACATAAACATCAGATTGAACTTATGATTGAAAAATACGAAAAGTCAGAGAAAATAGGTCACAAACTAATGACTTCGCTTAAAGATTTTGAAAAACTAGTAAAAAATTTTAAAAATAAATATTTCACCAATGATTTGAAGGTTTCTGATATTGACAATGAGCAATTGGTAAAAAATATTTATCAAACTATAGTGATGTTTCTACAAGAAAGTTTGTCAAGGTATAAAAAAATATCATCAAAGTATCTTCCAGATATACCGGTAGAGTCTGAACCAGTAGAGCCAAAATTGACGAAAAAAGAAGTCAGGGAATTACGAGAGCAGTTGATGGTTTTGAATGAACAGAAGTATCTAATTGAAGATATGATTAAAGAGTATACAAAGTCAAGAAGATTTGATGAATTAAATGCACTTATAATAAATAAACAAGAGTTACAAAGCTCTATATCAGGTCTAGAAACTAAATTAGGTGAGTTTTCATTTATTTGACGAGTCTTCGTCAATTTGTTCGATGTTTGTATCATCTAACGATGTTTCCTCATCGCTCACTGGCTTGTCATCGTAATGAATCCATTTCTTCATAAAATTTACCAAAACATTTGCTGTCATGACTTGTTCTGCTTGATACAATACCAACGGTACTAACAAAATACCCAAATTTGGATTATGCGCACCATATTGAGATGACACTAGGGAAACACCTAGCGCGGCGGTTTTTGCAGGTCCACATAACATTATTGCTACTGTATCCCTTTTGTTATAATAGAATGGTTTGAATAACCAGTAACTGTACTTGTATAATCTGGTCGATTCTTCAGTTGGTGGGTCTCGGTAAACTATTGGAACCCAAAATGGCCTAGCATACAAATATGTAAATACTGTGAAAAACAAATATATGCCAATATTGAAAAATACGATAAAAATGATAGATGCATGACTGACTCTTTCAAAAGCATGTTGGGCGAAAGCAGTTGAAAATGATTGAAACATGATTAATAACAACATGAAAGATCCCACTTTATTTAGTTTGAATGTAGTCAATGTCCATTTAGTTTGTTTTGGAAAAATGTTCTGCACCACTTGTCCTACGAATAAAGGAATAAACACCGATAATCCCAATTGTTTCATGGTTTCAGCGTACAATTCTTGAATTGTACTATCAGCAGAACCTTGGTGACTTGGATTACCGAAATCCCAAGTTCCTTTCATGTACAATTGTAACAAAGCTGGTGTAATAAATGCACCCAAAATATTACCAATAAAAACTTCACACAAGGTCAAAATATCATTCCCATCGGCTTGTTTGGTCATGACGACGTTTGAACTGACCGTGGTGGGACACGCATGAGTCACAATTAATCCCACCAACATCCAATCGCTGATTTGTCCATTATGACTTCGCCTTATACCAGTAGCAATGCCATAAATAATAGAACTGGTGATTAAAAATGACATTGACAAAACTGTGAAATGGGCTCTCCAGTTGGCAGAATTCACCAACAATTGCTTTGTAGACATGGATAAACCACTGATTAAAAATATAACTGCAACGGCTCCATATCCGATACTATATTCTGCTTTGATCATACCGCCTTGCTTAGCAAATTGAGGATATTTATAAGCCAAAGCGACAAAGACACCTAAGAAAACAAAAAACCATTGTGCTATTAGAAACTTTAACACTTTTATTGTCCATATGTAGATTTTATTCTGTTTGATACTTTCTAATGTCATGTTATATCATTAATTTATTTTGTCATATAAGAAATATAATTGTATTTAAATATTGGATGTTGCTTGTGAAGATTCATGAATCTTTTTTTTGATGCGAGATTAGTTATCCGAGATGATATCAACGGTGGAAACACAAACTGCTAATACCAAAAGATTCATTAATGTAAAATAGACACAGGTTTGTCGTATGGTAAGGATGAAAGCTTCCAGATGTGTTTGGTGAGTTTAACAAGCTTTTTCTACTGTTCAACCATTGTCTTGCTGGTTTCTTTAGTATAATTCTTTATAATAGTTTATCGGCACGAGATCAAAAAAACAAAAACTATGATCACAACTTCGGATCTTTTAAATACATATCATCGGATACTTGATCCATGAATAAGTATGACAATATATGACAAATTTTATTCTATCTACAAAACTTAAAAGGGAAGCCTTTGATGGTGGCATAGTATTGGTCATTAGTGTATGTAAAACAATACGCAGGGCTTAATTTGTTGCGGTGACGAGCAAATCATGTGTTGGTAACAAGGACAACTTAAATTATTTACACTAATTCAAATGATATAAATACAATTTGGAATCCTTAGTTTTGTTATGGTAAAATGAACCTTCTCAAAAGACGCAAAACTATCAAAGTCCAAAAAGTACAGTGCACTCATTGCAACCAGTTATTCGAGGAAACTTCAAAATGTATAAAACATCAACGCATTGCTCATGACATAAAACATGATGTCAAAATTAAATTGGTTATGGTTTCGGTTAGAAAATAAATGGTCTCATCACGAGTGTACCATTAGGTGTATAATGTTGCTTTGAGAGCTATGGGGAATAAACATTTAGCAAACGTTTGATACGCAAGTGAAATGGTTATTTATTTATAATACAATGATTTGTTTTAAAGATCGTAATTTCCTGTGTCTGTATCTGTAGGTAATTAAGGAGTGGTAGCGCAATTTTACATATTAGATTTCCTATTACGGCTGAAATACAAACAAACCAATTCCAAATAATTTATTTCTACATCTACAAAACTTTGTCATTAATCATTCACTTTTGTTCATGAGAAGTTCAGACCCGTTAAAGGATTCAACTGATTTTGTCAACAACTTTTGGGGTTCATCACCAGAATCAAGTTTTAAAGTCATTTGTACTAGAATCAAGGATTCTTTAAACACTTTACAAGAATTGATTGGCTTTTATCAAGAGAAATTAAACGTAGAAAAAGATTATGCTAAAAGATTAGAAAAGCTATCACATAAGTTTCCATTGGGGACTAACGAAACAGGCTCCTTGAAAAAGT
Organism: Insectozyma chauliodis; assembly: GCA_030557115.1. NCBI lineage: Eukaryota > Fungi > Ascomycota > Pichiomycetes > Serinales > Debaryomycetaceae > Insectozyma > Insectozyma chauliodis. The sequence continues at coordinate 20,897 of JAKTVI010000032.1, read as the reverse complement.
CGCTAGATAAATTGTCTATAGAAAATTTGAAAATGGTGGATTATAACACGAAATTCACAAAGTCCATAACAAACATAAATTTAGATAAGATCAATCACTTTTATCAACTATATTTGAAAAGAGTTAACAAATTGCAGCATCACATGGAAAAAGTTTTAATAAAACGAGCCCAAGCATTAAAAGATTTAAATTTTTACAAACTAAAATATCAAGACGAATGTAGACAAATCAAGTCTTTGAACTTGTCATTACAAACAACTTGGGGGAAAGAGTTGGAAAAGAATCAATTAAAATTCAATAAACTAAATCAACAAATATCATCCACTAGAAAACAATACCACATGTCTTTACAAACTTTTAAAGAATATAATCATATTTACAATACTGACTGGTCGATATCTTTGATGGATTTTTACAAGCTAGAGATTGAGCGTATACAAATTATCAAAGTGAATTGTTTTAATTATTGTAATAATATTGCTACATTGTGTGTCGATAATGATCAATCTGTTGATAACGCAAGACTGGTTTTTGCTCAGATCCAACCTCCATCGGACGTACAAGAGTTTAGTGAAAATTATGGTACGGGAAATAAGATTTATCAAGATCCTGATTTTGTAGAGTTCATGAACGGTTCGAATGATGAAGATATTAATACTGGTTACAAAATATCCAATTTGAAGAATCCCGATTACGTTCCAATATTATCCAGATCTTATTCGTCGTATTCAAATACTGTTGAAACAAATTATCAGCCGCCGGCGATAGAGATATCGCCAACCAAGTCGGTCACATACACACCAAAGAAAAAACCACCAGTAGATTTAGTTTCACAGTCCACCATAGATGATGTTTTCTCCAAAGATGACCGATTATCTAAAGGATCAACATCGCTGTATGGGTCTGAAAGAACTTGGGCTTCTCCTAGGAGAAAAGAAAAACAATTACAACAAGTGCAAAGTGAAATAACGAGGAGAGCAACAAACGATTTCAAAACCACTCCAATGAAGGAAGTTGAACGTCAAAAAGTACCAGTGATGAAGGATTTCTCGATAGATTTTATAGCTAAAGCTTTGGAAGATTTGAATCAAGGTGGAGACGGAGATGTGAATCAGTTTAGAAAATCTGTAAGAAATGGTAGACCGAAATCTGATTACATAAACGACAAGAATGAAGTTCCAACAAGGTACGATTCTATTAAATTCAACAGGCCCAAATCAATGATCAACTTGAAATCAAAAATCACTCCAAATCAAAGAACTTACCTTGTTCAAGCTATTGCTAGATACTCATTCAAGCCCCAGCATGAAGGAGAGTTGTATTTCAAGAAAAATTGGCAAATGTACGTGATCCACAAACAGGAGGATAATTGGTTTGTGTGTGAATTGGGTCCTAACTGTGAAAGCTACAGTGGTATGGTGGGACTTATACCTGGTAACTATATAACAGAAGGTGATAATCTATTCTGAGCAGAAAAAAAATAATGTATTATTAATTTGTTTGTACCATGTCCTCTCTCGATTTGCCGCAATTCGTAATTGGTGGGGCGGTCTTCAACCACCAATATTCTTCAGACCCCCACAGTTTGCCTGTGAAGGATGTGATTGATCAAGCTTTCAAACAAGGGTTCAACGCAATTGACACATCTCCGTATTACGGGCCTTCAGAAGAACTTATTGGAAAAGCTTTAAAGCAATTAGATTATTCTAGAGACAAATATATTATATGCACCAAAGCAGGACGAATTAAATTGGATGAGTTTGATTATTCTAGAAAAAACATTAGATTCTCAGTGCAAAGGTCTTTGGACAGATTGGGCACTAATTACTTAGATATTGTCTATTTGCATGATGTTGAATTTGTCACCAAACAAGAGATTTTTGATGCGTTAAAGGAGTTAGAGTTGCTCAAAAAAGAAGGCGTCGTTAAAAATATAGGAATCACGGGATATCCAGTAGAATTCTTGTATGAAATTGTCACTGAATATCCAGGTGAACTAGATGCATTATTATCGTATTGCAATGGATGCATTCAAAATACTTTATTGTTTGATTATTATGAAAAGTTTAAAGCTGCTGGTGTAAGGTACTTACTAAATGGGTCTATATTGTCCATGTCGATGTTAAGGTCTGGTGAAACGCATTCGTTCCACCCAGGGTCGTCAGAGTTGAAACAAAAAGTGGATTCTATAGCTCAAGAATTGTTGAATAAAGATATTGAATTGGCTGAAATATCCACCCAATTCGCCGTCACCAATTGGTTGAAAAAATATAACTCACCGATAGTGTTGGGTGTGTCCAATATCAAAGAGTTACAAGCGGCAATTGACTGTTTGAAAGATGGAAAAGATTATAGTGCAGTATTTGCCAAAGTGCAGGCCGATTTGGGCCCACATTTGAACGAAACCTGGGCGAGTGGAAATATATTAGGAAATATCACTAGATAGAAACGCGAACATTTGTTTACACTCAACTCTTTTATACTGAACCAGTGTTTTTTAAGATGGCTTACAAACGATCAGCTAGCAAAGCCACGTCCGAACCCCAATCCGGTGGCAACGAAGTAAAAATAGAATTGGATGGTAAAAAAAGAGTAACAATCCGAAAATATAATGGTGTCAATTTGATCGATATTAGAGAATTCTACATCAAAGATGGCGAGAAATTGCCAGGTAAAAAAGGAATATCCTTGACGGAAGATTCGTATTACAAATTATTAGATTCTACGAATAAGATCCAAGACGCTTTGGATGCGTTGAACGGGACGACAAAAAAACAAAAGACTGAGCTGAAGAAATCAGAAACCAAACAAGAATCCGGAGACGAGGAAGAAGGTGGAGGTGAAACGAAACAGCAAGAGAATGACGTTGATGAAAAAGAAGGCTAACAATTGTGTAATGAAATTCCAGATATGAAAATGAGTAAATTTTTTTCTGTAGCCTAACTTTTTATTGCTCTTTTACAAAACTACCACAAGATGGATAGACGAAAGTACTTTGACGGATCCGACTCTTCGTCGACAAAATCTGGACATAAGAAGAACTCCAAAAGCTCGTCTTCATTGGATAATCTAGTTTCCTCGGGTGCTTATATAGATCATCGAAATCAGAAAGATATAGCTCACATTCAATCAAGCCCTGCTAATACAAGACGAAGATCATATAATAACGGATTCAAGAAAGAAAATTCACATGGCCAACATCCTCATAAAGCCTCCTTGCCGTTGACAAATAAAAACTTGCAAGATTTACTACATAAATCAGAACAACCAGTATCGCCAACCGCTGTAGCCATGGATATGGACAGGTTTGCCTGGGAACAGGGACATTTGGCAAGATCTCAATCGTATAATGACCCATTTCATGAAACAGACCATTTCCCAATTCGCCAACTGCGAACCAACAACGATGATGATAATTTCTCAATCAATTCTATGGAGTTTGGAGAATCTAATCCTTCCTCCGAGCATTCGAGCGATTCGACATCGTTAGATGATGTTTGTTTTTACGAGTATGATGAAGAAAATAAGAATGATAATTGGCCCGATTTAAAAGTTTTGGAAGAGTTTATACGAAATGAACTTGTATCCTCTGAACAGCAAGTGAATTTTGGGGAAACAAAAATACATGAAAATGGGAATCAAAAGCCGTATTACAAGAAACATGAGCAAGCAAATGAAACAACTCCTTTAGTGGACCATTTCCAGACTAATGAAGTGGAGTCTTTGGATTCTTTGCAGGATAATTTTCGTATAAGACCAACTCCCATACAACCATGGGAAAAATCAAAAGAACATATTCCGCAATTGAGGAAACCTTCGCAAGGTCTTTATAGATTTACATATTTTAGAGATGACTTACCTAAAACAATCCACGCTACAAATTTAAGTGAGTTGGTAAATCCTGATAACATAACCGATAGATTGCATGAATTATTCCAAACTACAAACAAGTCTTCGCCCCCGTCCACAACTAGCGTAGCCTCTAAAAAAGATACGGATCCATTTTGGCTAGACGTTTTAGACCCAACGGAAGAAGAAATGAAAGTATTATCCAAAACTTTTGGTATACATCCATTGACGACTGAAGATATTTTCTTGGGTGAAGCTAGAGAAAAAGTTGAACTTTTTAAAAGTTATTACTTTATTTGTTTTACATCATTTGACGTGATTTATGAAAGACGAAAGCAGAGAGCAAAAGAACAAGAGAAAAAGAATAACAAATTACAGGAATATGATGACAGGTTGAGTGAAAATCGTAAATTATTCAACTGGTTCAAAAAGGATAAAAGGCCATCTGTTGAGAAGGCAATAAGTACATCCATCAGATCACGAACGAAAAAAATCAGAGAAGGTGAATTATCACCATTAAACATGTACATGATTGTGTTTAAAAATGCCGTCATCACATTTCATTTTTCAGCGACTCCACATCCAATAAACGTACGTAGACGAGCAAGAATGTTGAAGGATTACCTTAGTGTCACATCTGACTGGATATGCTACGCGTTAATTGATGATATCACTGATTCGTTTGCGCCAATGATTGAAACCATAGAAACAGAAGTGAACTCCATCGAAGACGCTATATTAAAAATGCATTCCGGTGATGCGGATTCTTCAGATGATGAATCCGATGATGAAGAACCTCAAAAGAATGTCTTTGTATGGAGAAAAAGAAGTAAATCCACAATAGATCATCCAGGTTTTTTCACCTCGTCTAAATCTTCAACTTCGGGATCCAGCTCCAAGATATTGGGTTGGAAACGGAAGGGAGACATGTTGAGAAGAATAGGTGAGTGCAGGAAACGAGTCATGTCAGTAATGAGATTATTATCATCTAAAGCTGATGTCATTAGGGGATTCAGTAAGCGATTCAATGATTTGGAAACACAGCAACAAGAAATCGCAATGTATCTTGGAGATATTCAAGACCATATAATCACCATGATATCAGCTTTGAATCATTATGAAAAATTGCTAGCACGATTCCATTCGAATTATCTAGCACAGATCAACATTGATATGACTAAAGTGAATAACGACACCAATGATGTTTTAGGCAAGATCACCATTTTGGGTACTATAGTGTTGCCGATAAATGTGGTCACGGGCTTATGGGGGATGAACTGTTTAGTTCCGGGTCAGGATTATGATGGGTTAGCGTGGTTTTGGGGTATTGTTAGTGGAATGGTGATTTTTAGTTTACTAGCGTATAATTATGCCAGGAAAGTGACTGGACTATAAATGCATAATATAAATTAATAATGTATAAATATTTTGTCTACTGAAATTCACTTGAAATTGATTTTTTATTTTCGCCATCTTTCATCACTAATCATCAACACAGCCGTCATCATGTCTTTACAAATGTCAATGGTTTTCGGAACCATGGTTTTCCAAATGGTGTTTCTTTTGTTATTGGTCGTTCCATTACCTTATGTAATCCGTTCTAGTATCGTCAATTTCACATTCAAGTTGCAAAAGTCGCCCAATTTTAGAGTGTTTTTAGCCTTCTCGTTGATTCTCATGGGCATGCAATTCTTTGACTGTTTGCAGAAATTGAACAAGTTCAAACATATAGATTCAAGTGTGATTTATTCAAGTACGAGCTACGACCAATTGGCATCTAAATTCTACGCTCAAAGAAACTTGTATCTCAGTGGTGCCATCTTGTATTTACAAATGGCCATTGGAACTGTGATTACAATCGTTAGAAAATTGGTATTGAAACAAACACAGATTAGAGAATTTGGCACTACTAAAGTTGATGATTCTACGGAAATTGTCAAATTAAAGCAATTGATTGAATTGAAACAAAAAGATATTGATACAATGAAAAAGCAACTCAAGGGCACTCAATCAGCTTATGATTCTTTGAGCACTGAGGCTAAAGTAAGTAAATCGGAATAAAAATGATATTAAAAATGTCCACTATAATTACCACTGATTAAACTTCTAAAAGTAGGTACTTCTCTGTTGTTTTCATATATCGTACAGTACTTAACCGGTGCATCCTTGATTTCAAACTTTACCTGGACACCCAGTTCACTTTCGATGCCTTGGCCTTGTGTCATGAATCTAGCGATTAATTTCTCTTCGCCATTGAGATGTAATGGTTGGTTATATCTCCACGTAATTCTGTTTTTTTCCTTGTTGAAAGCTCCTTGAGGCTTAGACGAGGCTGATGTAGCTTGACAATTTGAGAGTGCGACTGAGACAATAAAATTCTCCAACACCAAGGGCTCAATTGACTTGATACTGATCATTAAGCTTGATTGGTGTGGCTCGTATTTCCATATCTGTTGGATACTGATTGGAGGTTGTGCTTGGTTGGCCAAGTATTTAAGACCACCCAATGTCTTTGACGCAATTGGTGCAAGATGGATTCTGTATAAGTTATCTCCCAATTCTTCCATGAAACTTTTGTTTACAATTAGTTTATCGTATTGATAAGGAATGGATACAATCAAAGGTGTGCCAATTTCTCCAATGTGATTAAACGCTACCTCTCCCACAACTGACGATTTCACCAATTGACCTTCTTTGAAATTAGCATTGATAATCTCAGCAACGGAGGTATTCAATCCTGTTTCATTTAATGTGAAATGTTTAAAGTCGTTCTTGAGCATATTCCCTGTGTTTTGCGGTTGGATAAATGACGGCGTACGTTGTTGGAACAACATTGAGTCTCGTTCATTATGTGTGACTTTTCTAGCTGGTGGTGGTGCAGGTGCAGCTGGTTTTTTCACTTCACGACTATCCTCAATTGACGGTTCAGGGAAAGTTTGAACATTAGATTTAGGTGTTGCAATTTGGTCTTCGCCTTCCTCGAATGAATATTTTCTTGAATCCGGTACCTGTATTGGGGCTAAGTTTTCGTGATTCAACCTTTGTAATAATGACTGTTCATTATCCGTGTCATCTGTGTCATCATTTTCGTAACTAATTACATTTGGTGATTCTGGAGTTTCATTCACAGGTGTTTCAATGGTTGGAGAAACCGGGTAACCATTAAACTGGGGTGCTTCTGCTGGAATCAGACGATTCTCAGTAGGAAAATTTGTTTGATACATCTGTGGTGATTTTTCAATTGGCGGTGGCACAGCTTCTTGTTTTTGTGGTTGAAGTGGTTTTTCAAATGATTGTTGTTGAAAGTGTTGTAGTTGCGATGGAGCCACCTGTGAAGAGGCCACTTGTGGTGGAGTTGCTTGTGGTGGAGTTGCTTGTGTTGAAGCTATTTGTTTTGAAGTTGCCTGTGGTGGAGCTGCTTGTAATTGAGTTGCTTGTGGTTGAGCTGCTTGTGGTTGAGCTGCTTGTGGTTGAGCTGCTTGAGGTAAATGTGATGACCTTCTAGTAGTATTTCTTGTCAAAACTGATGGGGTGGTTGATATAGATGCATCCTCTGGAATAGTTACTCCTTCATTTGAATATTTTTTGTCCTTCTTCTTCCTACCAAATATCGAGCCAACTTTCGATTTTATCCTTGACTGTCTTTTCTCGGATGTTGGGGTTTTAGATGGAGATGTACTTGCACTGCTGCTAGCTTTTGGAGTAGCGGAAACGGGTTGTTTTGCTTGCTTTTGTTGTGCAGGTACTTGAAATTCCGTATTTAATAAATAGTCCAATTGGTTTTTCATCTCATGATCCAATTTATAGCTACCCAATAAATAGTTTGTTGAATTCTCATTGTTTTTAACTTCTTTGTTCAATTTGCTATTTTGCAATTGGATGAAATTTAATACAGTATTGAACAAAGTTTGAATCTCTATTTTTTTGAAATCTTCTAAATTTTGAAATCCTTGTGGTGCTGAATAATTCCATTTATATTCATCCAAATTTCGTGAAATCTCTTGCAATTCTTGTCCATTGATTAATAACTCACTAATTCTTACATCTTTTTCTATCAAATTTTTCAAAGGTTCCAAAATTTCAGATTTAATACTTTTAATTAAAATTGCATTGTTTGATTCCTCCAATTTCAATGCATTTAGTAAACAATTCCAATTTCTAGGAAAACTGTTAAAACCAACCAGACTACGTTGACTTATCTTGCCTGCATCCTCAATTAAGTTCCCCAACTGCGAATTATATGACTTTAAAGTCGCTTCATAATGATTGAACCATGTGATTAAGTCCTTATTCACTGCAGTTGACCCTTGGACGGTATTCGGTATTATTTGAGCTGCTTGCTCTGGCGTCTTAGACGTTAATATAGTGGTAGCAAAATTGTATGATTCCTCCATATTGTTCGCAACTCATGGATAAAATGGCTATTTTTCGTTGAAACTACCCACGCGGTAGTGTGCAATTGCCAAAATATCGTTTATCGCTAGATTACCCGATTGAGGGATAAACTGTCTCAAGCTCTCGTGTAATTAATGTATATGTTCGTTGAGACGTTTTAAACAACAAAAGCTTCACCTTAACAGTAGTAAATTAACGTATTTTAGACGAATATACTTTAGCATGTAAAACCTCAGATTAATTATCTGCCAATATTTTCTTCATGTTCATACAAAATTAGAAAAATCAGTTTTTTTTTCAAGACTTTGCTAAAATGTGAAGATACAGTATTAGTGTAAATAAATTATATTGTTTCGTCATTGGTGCAAAGTTGTCGACTCTAAAATAACAAGAGTCATGTGAACAAACCCGAAATGAACCGCGTAACAGCCGTATCTAGACACAATCGTTATTTGTGCATCAGAGTACATTTTTGATAAACTCTTCCAAGAAAGTTTTTAAATGAGCACAATTTCAAATGGTCGGAAAAGACACATCTGGTCTAGACACAAGCGGGTCCTTGGAGCGGTTCAGGGTAGCTTTGTGCTTAATTGGCAGGCTTAGATCTTACATCTCACATATACATATATCCTAGGGACGTCGATCGCTAAAAAACAATAAAATCAGCGTAAATTAAACAATCAAATTGCAAATCTTGTGAAAAGTAAAAATTGGGAAAATAATTTGAGTCAAGAAAAATACGCTATATCCTGCATATAGCTTATCTATAATCAAATCGAAGATTAATTACTGCAAGAATTTTTCAGTTTGATATTATTGGGCGATAAGCAAGAATTCTTATGTTTTGTTGGCTATATAAATAAAACCTCTAGTTCCCTATTATTGGAATGACAGAATAATCACGTCATGTCTTCATCTAACTATACCGAGACTGGAACGGGAGGAGATGTTTTTCAGGTGGATTTGAATAAACAATTCGATAAAGCCGATATGGTTTGGATTGCCACTGCCGGTGTATTAGTTTGGATTATGATACCAGGAGTCGGTTTATTGTATAGTGGTTTATCAAGAAAAAAACACGCCTTATCGTTAATGTGGGCAGCTTTAATGGCTGCATGTTTAACCACATTCCAATGGTTCTTTTGGGGTTATTCATTAACTTTTGCTCACGACGGATCTTCATTTTTAGGAACGTTATCAAATTTTAGTTTAATGAATGTTTTAGGAGCTCCATCAATTGTCACTACTTTACCAGATATCTTATTCTGTATGTATCAAGGTATGTTTGCTGCAACAACCGCCATTTTGATGGTTGGTGCTGGTTGCGAAAGAGCCAGATTAGCTCCAATGATGGTATTTTTATTTATATGGTTAACCGTTGTCTATTGTCCAATTGCTTATTGGACCTGGAATTCCAAAGGTTGGTTAGTTTCCTTAGGTTCTTTAGATTTCGCCGGTGGTGGTCCAGTGCACGAAAATTCTGGTTTTGCAGCTTTAGCTTATTCATTATGGTTAGGTAAAAGACATGATCCATTAACACAAGGAAAAGTACCAAAATACAAACCTCACTCAGTATCATCAATTGTTTTAGGTACCGTATTCTTGTGGTTTGGTTGGTTTGGATTTAACGGTGGTTCTACTGGTAATGCTTCCATGAGATCATGGTATGCTTGTGTAAACACAAATCTTGCTGCTGCTTGTGGTGGATTGACATGGATGTTTGTTGACTACTTTAGAACAGGCGGTAAATGGTCTACTGTTGGTTTATGTACTGGTGCCATTGCTGGTTTGATTGGTATTACCCCAGCAGCCGGTTTTGTTCCAGTTTATACTGCAGTTATCTTTGGTATTGTCCCAGCTATTATTTGTAACTTTGCAGTTGATTTGAAAAACATTTTACAAATCGATGATGGTGTTGATGTTTTTGCATTACACGGAGTTGGAGGATTTGTTGGAAATTTCATGACTGGTTTATTTGCTGCTGATTACGTTGCCATGATTGATGGCACTGAAATTACCGGTGGTTGGATGAACCATCATTGGAAACAATTAGGTTACCAATTGGCTGCTTCAGTCTCAATTGGTGCCTGGTCATTTGTTGTTACTTCAATTTTGTTATTAGCAATGGATAGAGTTCCATTTTTAAGAATCAGATTGCATGAAGATGAGGAAATGTTGGGTACAGACTTGGCTCAAATAGGTGAATATGCTTACTACGATGATGCTGCTGATCCAGAAAACTCAGCTTATGTTTTAGAACCAATCAGATCCACTGAAGCAATAAAAGAAAAATTAAAGGCTTCAACCACTAAAGAACCAGAAACCATAGACGGAGTTACCGAAGGTGATAGGTCCTTGAGTCCAGAAGAAATAGATACTGATGATTCAAAAAAATAAAAAATTACTACCGGCTAGTATATATATGTGTTCTAATAAATAATTTAATTTAAAAGCTTTCTGTGTAACAATAAATGTCATTATCATTCTTTAGCCTACCTATTTGACATTGCAGTTTTATTTGGTTTGTGAATTGTTTCGGACCACATGAAGCTACCGCTACGGATTTGTGTTGCAAACCTTGTATTATGTCTCCGATGGATGGACGACCGTAATTTATACTGCATGTAGACTTGATAGATACCGCACCTTTTTCAAGACTAGATCTGTCGCTATCAATTTCCTCTTGTGTGATGAAAATTTCAATATCCACGTCGTATTTTCTCAACTCATCTAGTATATGTTTGAACCATACCATGTTGGATTTATGCTTTATTACCCATATAAATTTGATGCAGGGAGTTTTGGATCTGAATAAATAATCTTGTTGATCTTCTTTTTGTTCAATCTGCTTTAGTAGATCTAAACAAACCGGAAATGTGAATGCTCCCCCGCTACCAGCTCCAAAAAATACCACAGCGTCAAAGGATATAAATGGCTGATGAATAGCACCATAGGGACCATGGAACGTTGCTTTTAAAGTTACTGTATCTTGCACTTGTGATAGATGATTATATAATTTTCTGGTAAACCCTTGTTGTACTCTCATTAGTATTTTAATTTCACCAGACTCTGATAACGATGATATTGTAAAGGGATGATATTGAAAGAACTTTATTTTGGAAACATTCAAATATACGTGCTGGCCGGCCTTCCATTTTGAAAATTTATTATACCATGGTGAGTTACAGGTATCGACAGGAATAGTTATCAAAATTGTATCTTTATCTAGAACTTCAAAAGTAGATTTACCTTTTGTTGGTGATTTCTTTGCATGTACGTATGAAAGTACTTTGGAAAATACCCTATCTATAACTAAACCGTGTACAGCAATCAATACAGCTGCTCTGTTTCCAGCATTGTGAATAAAAGACATGAATAACATAATGAATGCAAAGACTCTATGTTGAACTAGGAAAAAATCGTATGCCCACTTTCTTATAAATTTTAAACTAGCCCAATTTAATATTGAAAAACTACCGTAAGCCATAAACCCAAATATTTGAGGTGGAATCATGATCATGATTTTGAAATTAAGACTCAACCAGTAATAACATGCCAAGGACATGTGGATGGTAATCATGATCCACATGATTCGACTTAACCACTTATGCAAAAACTCTATTCTGTCATATTGTAGACCAGAAAGTTTTGTCAAAACGTCATTTTTCATGACTGAAAACATCATAGTTGGTAAACTCCCCATAGCAACTTTTGAAAGTCTTTTTGAGATTATATAAAATCTAGGTTGATAATCTAAGTCTTTAGTTTCAACAAAGCAAAATGCCACGTTTATACCACAAAATACTATTCCTAGTAGAACCAAACTAGGTTGAAAATATAAATTTTTGATTCTGACACAACTTGTCCATAATTCCCACTTATTAACTAGTCTGAAATACCCGTGACTTCTGTTTGTACTCAAGTATCTAGGTATATAATGAAAAAACAAACCGTGCAATCCCAAGGTTATTATAGTCAAAACGAAAACCAACCATTCATACTTATTATTTCGATCTATTTCCACAAAGTATTGTTGATCAAAAGGTATACTACTCATCGTTACATTTAATAAACTTTTTAGGAAATCAAATGATATTTATAAGATCAAGTAAAACACAAGCACCAATGATTGGTGGATTTATCGATGCCAAGATGCAACATTTTGCAACACCGAAAAAAAAAAAAAACATAAAAAAATAAAAAAATTATCTATTTGATCTATATATATATATAATAAAGAAAGAAACTAATTGGGTGTCAATCATCAAAATGAACTGTCTACTTTTTATTTTATTTGCTTTTGCACTTGCTGATAATTATGCTACTTATCCAAAGGTCCCAAAGACTGCTTCAATCAACGGTTTTGCTGATCCCATTTACGCGCTACTTCCAGATTGCGCAAAAGACTGTGTAAAGGTTAGTACCAGTAACACACCTTGTCCCTACTGGGATACAGGATGCTTCTGTGTTATGCCTCAATGGTCCGGTTTAGTTGGTCAATGTTTTGCTAAAAGTTGTAAAGGTGAAGATATTGCTTCTGCTACATTTTTAGCAGAGTCACTTTGTTCTACTGTCGGCGCCAACACTTGGATGATGCCAGCTTCAATATCTACAATGCTTATGGATGCTGCCGGAAGTGCAACTCCAGTTACCACAATTGAAGGTAAGACTGCAATGTCATGGGTGACAGCACCAGGTAGTTCAGCAGCTAGCGAAACTGGAGACGCAAGTAGTGCATCAGAGACCGAATCAGCTGATTCAAAATCTAACTCAAAATCTGATTCCAGCTCAACGACTGGCAGTTCTACTTCTGAATCTGAATCTAGCTCAGCATCAGACTCAACTTCTAGTTCTACATCTGCTTCAAGTTCCAGTTCCACGACTTCGAACGTTGGTATTTTACAAACAGCTAGTATCGGTACGATTATTCTCGGGTTATTTAGTTTATTAATGTAGGTTATAGAATGAATGAATAAAAATTTTTCATGGATTAGCATCTCTGCTTGTTAACCGATTACCGAACATATTGGGGTTCAAGTATTTTATTTCCCTTAACTCCAGAATTTAGAGCTGTGCATAAGCAGCTAATTGTTCAAGCCCAATTAAAATTAATTTTTACCCAGAATTAAGTAATCGCGCATGTCAAGAAATATGGGAAAATTTTTATCTATTTCATCAGCGAGGATTTATCGGACCATGCAAGCAAACCCGACCTTCGATATTTAAATTAGGTATTTCAATTGCCTAATTTGGTGTCTTTGGTTTAAAATTTGGAAAATCTGGAACCATATTGTAAAAACTTTTTTAATGAATTTCTTGGTACATGGAAGATTTATTTGAAGTATTTAAGTAGAGATAATTTCTAGGTTTTTTAATTCCATCATCCTCAATTTACAATGTCTAACTGGTCTACTTACCCAAGTGTCGCTAAATCTGCTTCAATTAACGGTTTCGCTGATTCAATTTACTCCCAATTACCAAGCTGTGCTCAACCATGTGTCAAAGAAAGCACTAGTAGCACTCCATGTCCATACTGGGATACTGGTTGTTTATGTGTTATTCCATCTTTTACATCCGCTGTTGGTGAATGTATTGCTAAAAACTGTAAAGGTTCAGATGTTACTGACGCTGAAGCTTTAGCTGTCAATGTTTGTAAAAACGCTGGTGTCTGGGAACCATACTGGATCATCCCAGCTAGTGTTTCTACTGATTTAAGTAATGCTGCTGCTCAAGAAGCTACTTCAAGCCAAGCTGAACAAACTACTAGTGCTGAAGCTATCACCTCAGATGCTGCTGAAACTACTACTACTCCATCAACTTCAGAAGCTGCTGAAACCACCGCTGCTGAAACTTCAGCTAAAGAAACTTCAGCTGAACAAACTTCCGCTGCTGAATCATCTGCTGAACAAACTTCCGCTGCTGAATCATCTGCTGAACAAACTTCTGCTGCTGAAACTTCTGCCGCTGAAACCTCATCTACTGAAGCAGCTTCAACTTCAGTAGCTGAATCTTCATCAGCTGCCGAATCATCAGCTGAATCATCAGAAACCGCCACTGTCGCTGTTGCTAATGGTGCTAACACTCCAGCTATTGCTATTGGTGGTGTTGTTGCTTGTTTAGCTGCATTGATCTAATCACTATAAACACTTTAGTTCTGTCACAAATAATTTAATACTTTGTTTTATATACGTAAAATTCAATAATGTATACATATAATTTAGATATATTAATTATTAAGCATCCCTATTCAAAATCAGGTAGCTGCATTTTTGTACTAAGATAATTTGGTTTTCAGTGAGTTTTTTAAAAACAATAGATGTTGATTTATATAGAGACGTCAAGTTAGTTGTTTCATTTTCTTCTTCGAGATAAAAATTGATCTATTTGTGTACTTTTCAACCAAACGTATTAGCAGTCAAAAACATCACTGAGCATTTGTGTAATAAGAATCCAAATATGATTTACTTTTCAAGAGCATTTTAGAAGTCTTTGATTCCTCTGCATGATTATGGTACTTGATGTTCTTTTTTTTAATTCAACACAGAGTAAATGCTATACTTTACAAACCAGTTTGGTAGTGATGGTCGCCAAGCTAGGCCTTATAGTGGCTACAACAATACTTGCAAGACGACTTTTCTTGAGTAAACATGCGATTTAACTATATGATTAATGTCAAAATTTTAAAGGAAAAAGATAATACTAACAAATATATATAAAGACTTCTATTCAGCTTAATCTCAAAAACCCAAATTGTAAGTGTTGAAACTAGAAATAAAAAGATTGGCACTTATGTCACTGAAACAAAATCCATCAGCCAATTCTGTAGACTATAAGTCCATTTTATCGAAGGCGATTAAATATCTGGAGTTAATAATCAAAACATTTATCACGAATTATGTCTCGACACGTTATCAGCAAGACCAAACCACATTTAAAGATAGCTCCGATTTTATAAAACTATTCAAAAACAATAAAAATACAATTTAAAAACAAAGAAAGTGACGAACTCGACTTGAAAACAATAAACAAGACTACAAGGGTTTTGACTATCTAGTTTTCCTTTACGAATGACAAGTTTTAACTGGCCAAATTTAATCTAGATATAACACAGTTTTGTATACGGAATCCAATAAACGATTATTTGAAAAATAGTTATCAACTTCAAAAACTTGCGTGGGGGTTGCTACATAAACCAACGACAAAACACTTAATATCTTGTTTACTTGTTGTAACAGGTACTTGAACATCAATTTATTTAGCTTTTTATAGGAAACTTTAAGATCTTAAAGACATCAGCCAAGCAAGAGGTTTTGCTTGTTAGCCTGAGCTGAACTTTTTTGATGCAAAATTGTCTTGAGCTGTAATTCGTATATTTTTAAAGAGTGCAACCAGCTAGGAATAAAATAACGACAAAGAACAATACCGGTTGTTTATTAATGTATTCAAGGTTGTATTTTTTTTGTTTAAAGTGACTAATCTGGTCTCCGATTTCCACACTAATTATTACTTCTTGCTTTCTTCTTGTGTTCTTTTCGTATTATACTCGAAAACGAAGTTGGCTTTTTTTGTGTATCAATGGGTAGGGTTACTTGCTATCTTGATTATATTTAACGGTAAACACTTCATAAATACATACGACTTGGAGAGTTTCTACAATTCTGAGTGATCACCTAGCACATAATCGGTATCCATTTAACGACAGGTTTAAGTCAAAAAAATAAAAATCTTACTAGTTTACCTAATATATACCGTAAAAAAAAAATAAGCGTTCTAAAGAGAAATTTTCCAAAATATAATACTGTTGGCGATGGCATCTGACGCTGAAACGGTAATCAGTAAGTAAGAACTCGTGTGATTGATTGCTGATGAAATTATGTTGATTTTTAGCGCGCGGCGAAAACACAAGATGAGCTCGGATTAATTAATCAAAATTTATTTATTCTAAAACACGAGCTCCACAGTCATGTGCTTTGGCAATCTCTGAGAATACATAGTCGGATAAACCATGTTAAGAGATCGTCGCAGGGACCAAATTAGATATGCTATATTGCTGTTTTACCAGACAATAGCTTTTCTATCACGCGGCTTCGCTTTCAATAGTGTTTTTATTTCTTTTTCTTTTTTTTGTCCGCACAGAGATCCACACTGAACGCTGTGGCGACGTCAAAGCGTTATATTTTTTCGGACGCAAGTCCAGTTTCAAAAGCATTTATTAAATTTTTGCGAAGAGATTAATAATATGCCAGTTATTTTTCTGGAAGATCTGCACGTGCAATGAGGATTTTTTTGAATGCCGCTGTAATTAATAAGTTAGTCTGACTAGCTTCTATACATATAAATGATATTTAGCAGGTAAATCATAAGTCTTACAGATTTTTGAATATAATGGTTTTAACAAAAAGTAAAACTGATTCAATAACTGTTCAAGACTCTCATGTCAGTGAGAATGATTCTCAAAATGAAGATTTCAAGAAAAATGATATCGAGTCAGCCTCATCGTCACTAGAACCAGATATCGAAGAATTGCCAAGAGTTGTGAGAGAAGTAGTTGATTTTCAGGATGATCCAAATACACCAGTTTTGACCTTTAGATACTTTCTTCTATCAGTTATTTTCATACCTCCCGGTGCTTTCATTGACACTTTCACATCATTCCGTACTACATCAGCAGCATACTCAATATTTTTTGTTCAAATAGCCTCACATTGGTTGGGAATGTGGTTGGCGAAAATCCTACCGAGCAAAAATGTTGGATTTGGCCGTTTCAAATTCAATTTGAACCCAGGTCCGTGGTCCATCAAAGAAACAGCAATGGTGACTATAACAGCAAGCTCTGGTGCAACTGGAAATTTGGCAACCAACTGCATAGCTTTAGCAGAAGTCTACTACGGTGAAACTGTTAATCCTGCAGTTGCAATTTTCTTTATGTGGTCCATTGTTTATATTGGTTATAGTTTTAGTGGATTAGCTAGGAACTTTTTGCTTTATGACCCGCAATTTGTGTGGCCACAAGCTTTGATGCAAACCACATTGTTTCAAAACCAGAAGAAAAGTCATGGATCTATGAAAATATTTTTTGTGGTTTTGGTTGGTGTATGTCTTTGGCACTTTATGCCGGAGTACGTGTTCCCTATGACATCCTCCTTGGCGTTGTTGTGTTGGTGTGCTCCCGAAAATTATACTGCAAATTTCATAGGTAGTGGTTTAGGAGGTATGGGATTTTTAAATATTTCGTTGGACTGGTCAAATATCACATCATCGATTATGTTGCAGCCTTACTGGATTATTGTGATTCAATTTATTGGATTTGTCATTGGCGCGTGGATTTTGATACCAGCAGCTAAATGGGGCAATCTCACAAATTTTAAATTTGGTTTAATGTCTAACAAATTGTTCATGTCAAACGGTACTGCCTATCCAACATCTCAATTATTAACTTCTGATTTGCAATTGAATTTGACTAGATATCAAGAGTTGGGTCCAGTGAATCTTGGTGCACAAAGAGCGTGGAATATGTTTTTTGATTACGCAGCTTATTTGAGTGGTATCGTATGGGTGATTTTATTTGGTTATAAAGGATTGAAAAAGTCTTTTAATAAACTTGTTGCGTCAAAAGGAAATGTATCCGCTCAGTATACAGACAGATTGAATAAAATTCAAGCACAGTACGTTGAAGTTCCATTTTACTGGTATGCCGCATTATTCATTGGTTCATTGGTTTGTATATTAGCTATTTTTGCAACAGACTCATTGTTTATGCCCTGGTGGTGTGCAATCGTTGCTGTTGGTATTGGATTTGTTATTGTTATTCCATTGGCTTGGTTGTATGCATTGTCAAATTTCCAATTGCCAATCGGTACTTTTAACGAATTGTTATATGGGTATATGATTCAACATTCAAAACACAGACATCCTGCCTCGGCATTGAGTTTTTCGTCCTTGGCAGGTGATGTTTGGTACAGATGTCAATACATTTTGCAGGACCAGAAAATCGGACATTACATGCATTTGCCTCCTAGGTATACATTCTTCCTGCAAATATTCGGGGCATTGCTCGGAATACCGGTAAACTACGGTGCATTACGTTGGGTTTTGAATACAAAAATGGATTATTTAAACGGAACAAAGGTAGACAAATTACATCAGTGGACTGGTCAAACATTGACATCCTACCATACGAATGCTATACAATATGTGGTTTTGGGTCCTACAAGATTATTTGAACATTACAGAGTTTTGCCATATGGGTTTCTAGTTGGTTTGTTTGCTCCAATGCTTATATTCGCCCTTCACTACTTCTTTCCAAATTCGAAATTGAAGTTTCATTTGTGGAATACCACCGTGTTATTTTCAACATTATCCACATTCTATGGAAATTTGTCAACTGGTTATTTCTCGCAATTTGTTGGTGGAACAATAACTATGTTTTACCTCTACAGATATCGTCACAGTTTATGGAAAAAATACAACTATTTATTGGCAGCAGCTATAGATACTGGGTTCAATTTAGCTATATTGCTAATATTTATAATATTTTCAGCTGGTAAAATTATAAATATGCCTGAGTGGTGGGGAAATAACGGAAAGAGTGTCGAGAGATGCTTTGCTTTAGCTGACAGTACTTAATATAGACTAATACAAAACGCTGAATTTGAAAAATTTTAAACAAAGTCAAGGTAGGTAACTCTGCTTCTAAAAATTAGCTAAATTGGGACAACATTTATTCAGTGGTGTTTTTGTAATTCAAAACCCATCTTTATAGATTCATGATCGACAGTGATGAATCCTCCTAAAAGGTATTTTTAGATTAATTAATACGAATCTATTAACAATGTCAAATAATACATTACAACATTAATTTAGTTGTAACATAGTTATGTATATAGAATTAAATCAACGATAATTTGAAAAAAAAAAAGGTTATGAGATAAATTCATAACCATACAACTTACGGACTACGTATAACGAAGAATCATCAACACTACAACAATCAATTCACTAACACAGAAAGAAAATTAAGACCTACAAACAGAGAATACAAAATGATGACAATGGTCCAGGTTTTCCTATAGAAACTAAGTAGTTTATATAGTTTTTAACCTTAATACATACGATAAAAAAATACAATATTGTTGATTATTGCAATCCCACCCATTTCATGTTAGACATTCATGATATTAACGGATAATATATATTGTATATTCTTAACTAAGCAAACTAGAGGCGATGTCACTCTAATTTATATTTATACGGAAAACTCTTTTATCGCGAGTTTAGCCCTCGTGCGATTGGGTTAAGTATTAAGATAACGGACTGCGCATAAATGCGCTAATACCCCATCCGATAACTCCAACCATGTATTAGTCAAGTTATTTATCACGGCTATGCATTAATATCTTCTATCTGAGTATCGTAAAGATATGTTATGTAGAACTGATATATCTGTCTACATAACATGATCTCATTTACATCAAGGAGCAGGACATTATTTCCAACAGCAATAAAGTAAATCATGAGTTGTGATACAAAATAGTGATAGACTTTAATAGATTTGTAGAACCAAAGCCATTATTTTTACGGAAAAGTATATTTTATATCACAACTACACCGACAATCCAGATCAAGAGTGCGGCGTAGAAAGTTCGCATTCTGTGTATTCGTTATAATCATAAATACGCAGCAAATCTTTAATTTTGTTGGTTGTATCTGACTACGAGACTGATTAGATGAAACGACGCAATCAAAGAGATTCATTGAAATTTAATGCTGTCGACGCTCGGCTTTTTTCAAATTAACGACACATAACATTAGATTTTGAGTGAAGAATAAGAGGAATGAAACTTTTGCAACAATAAAAATTTTTGCACGGTATACGGTGAACGACTAAGTAAGAATGCAATAGACAACAAGGATAGCCGTTTGAAAAACTGAGGGTGCTAGGTAAAGATTTTGATTTTCAATGCGCATGTAATATAAAAACATCCCAACCACAGCGTTCGGCAAAAATCACGAAGCCATAACCCCGGCAAAAATTGCCTAAATTAGCAAAAAGTAACACAGGGATATGCATTTATTGAATTCGCAAACCATGTTTCCCAAAAGATGTCTGGAATATCATCAGCAGAAAAAAAGGCCGAGATTCATGGAATCAATATTTATCCTCTTGGAATTTATTAATATGGATAATACTTTTGAGGAATGACTCAATTTAAATAAGTCTGGTCCATGATACACCAATTTGGGTTTGTTGCCAACCAATTAGATTTTCGTGATCAAATCTCAAACCTATTCCGTGACCATGGATCAAATCTAAATGGTTCATCTCTTGATCATTTTGTTTGGACGTTATGTAACAAATTCATTGATGGAATTCAAGTGCATCTTGATATTAAAAATTGTTAACGGAGAAAGTTTCCATGTAAGGATGCAATAAACACTTGAGGTAAGGATGCAATAAACACTTGAGGTAAGGATGCAATAAACACTTGAGGTAAGGATGCAATAAACACTTGAGGTAAGGATGCAATAAACACTTGAGGTAAGGATGCAATAAACACTTGAGGTAAGGATGCAATAAACACTTGAGGTAAGGATGCAATAAACACTTGAGGTAAGGATGCAATAAACACTTGAGGTAAGGATGCAATAAACAC